>JAUNZM010000171.1:0-233162 GCA_033459285.1 Clamator glandarius
ACCCCCGAAATGCACACAGGGGGGGCCACAGCGGTACATGGGAGGCGGGGGGGGGCACGAACCAACCGCATGCCCCGTGTGCCCCCCCCGCCGTGTCCCCCTCTGTGTCCCCTCACCCCCTGCATGGCCCTCCCTGCATGCCCCCCCCCGCATGGCTTCCCCAGCGCTGCAGCCGGTGTTTGTGGTGCCATGAAACACTCGGTGGGTCTTAAACCGTACCCCCCCCTCAGCAAAAAAAAGGGGTACAGCTGCCCCCCCACTCCCCCCCCCCCCCCAAATTCGGCTCTGGTTTAAGCCTCCACCTCTTGGCGCCCGCCTGCTTTCGGAGGAGGGACCGGGACCCTTGGGCCCCCCCCACCCCCCCAGGGACCCCGTGGGGACACGGGTGAGCGAGGGGGAGAAAGGGGGTGTCCCCTTCCCCTTCTCCCCCCCCCCCCCACTTCCTCAATGGGACCCCCACCCCCTGCTGCCACCATGACCCCCACCACTGTCGGGGGTCCCTGAGGAGCAACGAGAACACTGGAGGTGATGCCCCCCACTACGTGTCCCCCCCCCAAAACTCACCAGAGATCCAAATAGCAGTGAGAGACGCTCTTCAACCCCCCTCCAAGGTGATGCTGGGGGGGCACAGGGGGCCGCCACCCCCCCCCGGACTCAACTCATCTTTCTTTATGTTTGCTTTTTTATGTTTGTCCCTTTTTCCTCCTTTCTCCCCCCATTTCTCTCTCCCCCCTTCTCCCTCTCTCTTTCTCGCTTTCCTCTCTGCATTTCTCCAAGGTAAGCCAGCCCTGCCCCCCCCCCGACTCCGGGGGGGCACCAGGATGGTCCCTGCTGAGGGAACCCCCCAGGTTGGGGTTCCTTCCCCTCCCCAAATTGGGATCCCCCCCCCCCTCAGGATGAGGTCGCCCCCAGAGGTCAAGGAACCTCCTGGTAGGGGAATCCCCAGAGGTTAAGGACCACTCCAAAGAATAAGGACCCCCCCAGGATGCCCCCCCCGAGGTTAAGGGACCATCCCCAGAGGTTAAGGACCCCCCAGGATGGGGAACCCCCTGATTTCAGACCAGCACCCCCCAGACTGGGGACCCTCCTCAGGATCAGAACTATCTTCCCCCCCTCCCAGGATTGGGACCCTCCTCAGGGGTTCAGGATCCCTCCCACAGTTTAGGGAGCCCCTGCCCCCCAGGATAGGGAATCCCCTAGGGTGGGACCCTCCCCTTCCCACAGATCAGAGACATTTCCCCTCCCCCCCCCAAGATTGGGGAGCCCCCCAGGTTGGGGACCTCCTCAGGATGGGGCCCCCTCTCTGGATTGAGGACCCCCCAGACTGGCTCCACGAGTTGGGAACCCCCTCAGGTTAGGGGTGCCCACAAGTTAGGGATCCTCCCAGGCTGACACCCCCCCACCCCCCAGGTAAGGGAGCCCCAGACTGGGCACCCCCCTAGATTAGGGACCTCCCCAGGTTCAGACACGGCCCTCCCTCATATTAGGGACCCCTTCAAATTAGGGACCCCCTAGATTAGGGAACCCCCAGGCTGGGACACACCACCCTGTGCGGGGATGGGGGGGCGCTGTGAGTGTGGGGGGGTGGCCACTGAAACTCTCTCCCCCCACAGCAGCCAAGAGCCTGCTCAACAAGAAGGCAGATGGTGTGAAGGTGAGAGAACCCCCTGACACCCCCCCACTGACCCCCCCTTGGCTCTGACCCCCGCAATGTGACACTGAACCCCCACTGTGACACTGACCCCATACTGACAGTGATCCCCCACTGTGACAGTGACCACCCCCCCCCCAGTGACACTGGCCCCCCCCAGTGACATTGCCCCCCCCAGTGACACTGCCCCCCACTGTGACACTGACCCCCCAGTGACAGTGACCCCCCACTGTGACACAGACCCCCCCCAGTGACAACCCCCACTGTGACACTGACCCCCCACTGTGACACTGACCCCCTCCACTGTGACACTGACCCCCCACTGTGACACAGACCCCCCCAGTGACACCCCCAACTGTGACACTGACCCCCCACTGTGACACAGACCCCCCCACTGTGACACTGACCCCCCACTGTGACACAGACCCCCCCCACTGTGACACTGACCCCCGACTGTGACACTGACCCCCGACTGTGACACTGACCCCCCCCACTGTGACACCCCCCACTGTGACACTGACCCCCCACTGTGACACAGACCCCCCCCCACTGTGACACTGACCCCCGACTGTGACACTGACCCCCCCCACTGTGACACTGACCCCCACTGTGACACAGACCCCCCCACTGTGACACAGACCCCCCCACTGTGACACTGACCCCCCCACTGTGACACAGACCCCCCCACTGTGACACAGACCCCCCCACTGTGACCCCCCCCACTGTGACACTGACCCCCGACTGTGACACTGACCCCCCCCACTGTGACACCCCCCACTGTGACACTGACCCCCCACTGTGACACAGACCCCCCCCCACTGTGACACTGACCCCCGACTGTGACACTGACCCCCCCACTGTGACACAGACCCCCCCACTGTGACACTGACCCCCACTGTGACACAGACCCCCCCACTGTGACACAGACCCCCCCACTGTGACACAGAGCCCCCCCACTGTGACACGGAACCCCCACTGTGACACAGACCCCCCGACTGTGACACTGACCCCCCCCACTGTGACACTGACCCCCCACTGTGACACTGACCCCCCACTGTGACACAGACCCACCCCCCCACTGTGACACAGTCCCCCCACTGTGACACAGACCCCCCCCCACTGTGACACAGAGCCCCCCCACTGTGACACTGACCCCCCCCCCCCCACTGTGACACTGACCCCCCGTCTCTCCCCCAGCCCCAGACCAACAGCACCAAAGGCAGCGCCGGTGTCACCAGCCCCAAGGGGACGCTGCCCCCGGCCGCGCTGGTAGGTGCCCCTCCTGCACGCCCCCCGGCACCCATCCCACCCCATCCCATCCCATCCATCACCATGGCCGGCCAGCACTGGGGAGGGGACAGGGTGTTGTGACCCCACCATGGGGACAAGGAGGTGGGGGCAGCATCAGGCCAGAGGTGTCCCATCACGAGGACAAGGTGGGTGCAGGATCTGGGCTTGGAGCCAGCGAGGTGAGTGCAGCATCGGGGCACACGGGTGTCCTGCCATGAGGGCAAGGTGGGTGCAGGATGGTGGCCGCTGGTGTCCCACCGCGAGGACAGGGCAGTGCAGGACCTGGGCACGGGCATGGACAAGACGCGGAGATGTCCCCACCACGGGGACAGCAAGGTGGGTGCAGGATCTGGGCAGACTGGTATCCCACCATGAGCGCAGGGTGGGTGGAGGATCCGGCTATAGATGTCCCACCACGGGGACAAGGTGGGTGCATCATCAGGGCACGTGGATGTCCCACCACGGGGACAAGGTGGGTGCATCATCAGGGCACGTGGATGTCCCACCACGGGGACAAGGTGGGTGCATCATCAGGGCACGTGGATGTCCCACCATGGGGACAAGGTGGGTGCATCATCAGGGCACGTGGATGTCCCACCACGGGGACAAGGTGGGTGCATCATCAGGGCACGTGGATGTCCCACCATGGGGACAAGGTGGGTGCATCATCAGGGCACGTGGATGTCCCACCAGGGGGACAAGGTGGGTGCATCATCAGGGCACGTGGATGTCCCACCACGGGGACAAGGTGGGTGCATCATCAGGGCACGTGGATGTCCCACCATGGGGACAAGGTGGGTGCATCATCAGGGCACGTGGATGTCCCACCACGGGGACAAGGTGGGTGCATCATCAGGGCACGTGGATGTCCCACCACGGGGACAAGGTGGTTTGCAGGGTCGGGGCACGGAGATGGGCAGGCAAGGTGGGTGCAGGATCTGCGCACACGGATGTTCCATCACGGGGACAGGGTGGGTGCAGGATCTGGCCACCGGTGTCCCACCACGGGGACAGCAAGGTGGGTGCAGGGTCGGGGCATGGAGACAATGAGGTGGGGGCAGGATCTGGCCGTAGGGGATGTCTGGCCGGGTACCGTGAGTGTGCGATGCGGGCACGGGGATGCCCGGCTGGCATGGTAAGTGCAGGCTCCGGGCTCTCCGCCCGTGTGGTCCCGCTGCATCTCCTTGCTGCTCTCCCCTCCCTTCCCCAGCCTCCGTCTTTCTGTGAATTAAACCATTTGGCTTTCGCTGGACTAATGACTCTCTGCTTCTCTCCCCCCTCTGCCCCTCCCCGAATCTGGTCTGGGTCTCTCTTCGCCCCCGTCCGCGTGTCACTCGCTCTGTCCCCCCTCTTTCCGTTGTCCCCCCCGGGCTCTTGCTTCTCCCTCCCTGCCCCCCCCCCGCCTCTGTCTCTCTCCCTTCTCCTGTAGGAGCCTCAAACTACTGTAATTCATAACCCCGCGGACGGCATCAAGGTATTGCTGCCTCTCTTCCCTTCTGGTCTCGCCCGCGGTCGTTGCCCCCCTGGGGTTGTTCGGGGCCCCGCTTTCCACCTCCATCCTCCCCCCAGCATCCGCCATGGCGTGGGGCGGGGGGGGCAGTGGAGCCGATGATGCCGGGGGTCTTGTCGCCGGGGTCGTGCTGAGCCCCAGCCGGGCTCCTTCTCCCTCTGGCCCCCGTGGAGCCAGATTTTGACCCTCTCTGTTTGTGTCTTTCTCCCTTGCACCACTGCTGTCGCGCTGGCAGGAGTCGTCCGATAGCACCAACACCACCATCGAGGATGAGGACACCAAAGGTGACAGAGGGCGGTGGGGCGGGACTGGAGCTGGGATGCACTGGGAGGGGGCTGGAATGCACTGGGATGGAGCTGGCACCCATGGGGACAGCGCTGGGATGCAAATTATGGCACTGGGATGGAGCTGAGAGGCACTGGGATGGCACCAGGGCGCACTGGAATGCACTGGAGGATATTGGATTGCACTGGTCTCAAGCTGTGAGGCACTGGGTTCTACTGGGAGGATGCTGGTATATACTGAAGTGCACTAGGATGGCACCAGGATGCACTGGAATGCACTGGGCGGGTGCTGGAATGCACTGGGCTAGAGCTGGGATGGAATTTATGGCACTGGGATGGAGCTGAGATGCACTGGGATGGCACCAGGATGCACTGGAATGCACCAGGAGGGTGCTGAAATGCACCAGGCTAGAGCTGGAATGCACTGGGAGGATATTGGGTTGCACTGGTCTAGAGCGGTGAGGCACTGGGTTGTACTGGGAGGGTGCTGGGATATACTGAAATGCACTGGAATGCACTGGGAATGCGCTCAGATGGCACCAGAATGCACTAGGAGGGATGCACTCGCATGGAGCTGGGATGTGCTAGAATGGCACCAGGATGCACTGGAGCACACTGGGAGGGTGCTGGAATGTACTGGGATGGCCTGGGATGCACCATAATGCTATGAGAAGGCACTGGGATGCATTGGAGTGAACTGGGATGAGTTGGGATGCACTGCAGTGGCACAGGGGCAGACTGGGACCACACTGCGATGCCCTGGAATGGCACTGAGATGCATTAGGATGCACTAGGATGGACTGGGATGCATTGAGATGGTACTGGGATTCACCAACGTGCGCTGTGGTGGCACGAGGATGCACTGGGACAAACTGGAGTGTAATGATATGCTCTGGAGTAGCACTGGGTCACACTGGGATGGAACTGGACTATGTTGAAATGCACAGGGATGCTCTGGGATATAGGGAACGACACTGAAACACACTGGGGTGAGACAGGAGTGGACTGGGATGGTACTGGGGTGCACTGGGGTACAGTGTGTTGGTACCAAGATGAATTGAGATGCACTGAATGGAACTGGGATGGACTGGAATGCACTAGAATGGTACTGGGATAAAGTGGGAAGCAGTGGAATGGTGCTGCGATTCACTGGAATGGAACTGGGATGTATTGGGATGCACTGGATCAGCACGGGAACACAGCAGATTGGCACTGAGGTGTAGTGGGATGTACTGGGACAAACTGGAATGTAATGATATGCCCTGGAATAGCACTGGGACATACTGGGATAGAATGGGGCTGTATTAGAATGCACTAGAGCAGCACTGGGATTAACTGGGATGTACTGGAGCAGAACTGGGATGCAATAGGGTGGAACTGGGATGTATCTGAGTGCACTGAAGCAGCATGGGGATGTATTGGAATGCACTGGAGCAGCAGTGGGATGCACTGGGATGTGTTGTGATACACTTACATGGAACTGGCATCTGTTGTCATACACTGGGATGGTACTGGGGTGCACTGGAATGGCACTGGAATGGACTGGGACATGCAGGAATAACATTGCGATGCACTGGGCCATGCTGGGACAGCACAGCCCCCTGGGCTGGGGGGAGTCCGATACTGGGGTGGCAGATCTGGGGGGGACCCTAGGTGCCCTCTGTCCCCATGGTCCCTGTGTCCCCATCATCCGTCTGTCTCTCCCCATGGTCCCTGTGTCCCCATGGTCTGTCTGTCCCTATCATCCATCTGTCCATCCCCACTGCCCCCGCCATCTCCATCGTGTCCCCCCATCCCACCTCGACGCCAGGGGACCCTGGCACAGGAACTGGGATGGGGATGGAGGTGGGAGTAGGGACAGGGATGGAGATGGATATGGAGAGGGGGACAAAGATGGAGACGGGGTCAGAGATGAGGACAAAGATGGAGATGAAGATGGGGACAGGGCAGTGACACTGGCTATCCCCCCCCCCAGCCCGCAAGCAGGAGATCATCAAGATCACGGAGCAGCTCATTGAGGCCGTCAACAATGGGGACTTCGAGGCCTACGCGTGAGTGGGGTCCCAGTGTGGGAACACCAGGGCGGGTGGGACGGGACCAGGTGTCCCCAGGCTCACGTGCGCCCTTGCAGGAAGATCTGCGACCCAGGGCTCACCTCCTTCGAGCCCGAGGCCCTGGGCAACCTCGTGGAGGGCATGGACTTCCACCGCTTCTACTTCGAGAACTGTGAGTGCCTGTCCCTGCCCTACCTGTCCCTCCGTCACCTGTTCCTCCATCCCCTGTCCCCTCTGTCCCTTCATCACCTGTTCCTCCATCTCCTGTCCCCTCTGTCCCTTTGTCCCTCCATCCCCTGTCCCCTCTGTCCCTCTGTCTCCCTTCATCCCCTGTTCCTCCATCCTCTGTCCCTTTGTCCCTCCATCCCCTGTTCCTCCCATCCCCTGTCCCCTCTGTCCCTTCATCACCTGTTCCTCCATCCCGTCCCCTCTGTCCCTTTGTCCCTCCATCCCCGGTCCCCTCCATCCCCTGTTCCTCCATCTCCTGTCCCCTCTGTCCCTCCATCACCTGTTCCTCCATCCCCTGTCCCCTCTGTCCCTTCATCACCTGTTCCTCCATCCCGTCCCCTCTGTCCCTTTGTCCCTCCATCCCCTGTCCCCTCCATCCCCTGTTCCTCCATCTCCTGTCCCCTCTGTCCCTCCATCACCTGTTCCTCCATCCCCTGTCCCCTCTGTCCCTTCATCACCTGTTCCTGCATCCCGTCCCCTCTGTCCCTTTGTCCCTCCATCCCCGGTCCCCTCCATCCCCTGTTCCTCCATCTCCTGTCCCCTCTGTCCCTCCATCCCCTGTTCCTCCATCTCCTGTCCCCTCTGTCCCTCCATCACCTGTTCCTCCATCCCCTGTCCCTCTGTCCCTTCATCACCTGTCCCTCCATCCCCTGTCCCCTCTGTCCCTTTGTCCCTCCATCCCCTGTCCCCTCTGTCCCTTTGTCCCTCCATCCCCTGTCCCCTGTGTCGCTGTGTCCCTCCATCCCGTGTCCCACTGACACCCCCCCAGTGCTCTCCAAGAACAACAAGCCGATCCACACGACCATCCTGAACCCCCACGTTCACGTCATCGGCGAGGACGCCGCCTGCATCGCCTACATCCGCCTCACCCAGTACATCGACGCCCAGGGCCGACCCCGCACCAGCCAGTCCGAGGAGACCCGCGTGTGGCACCGCCGCGACGGCAAGTGGCAGAACGTCCACTTCCACGGCTCGGGGGCTCCGGTGGCCCCGCTGCAGTGAAGGTGAGCGTGGGGCGCGGGCCGCGGGAGCCGCCGGGGCGCCCCTGGCTCCGGCTCTCACCGGGTCCCGTGCCCGCAGGGTTGGCGCTGGCTGTCCTGGTGCCAGAGACGGCGATGGGAGCCGAGGCGGCAGCCGGAGCCGCGGCCCCGAAGCACGCGTCCGCATGCCTGTCCCCCCTCCGCCCCGGCCCCTGCTCCTCTCCCTTCCAGTGCCTGTGTTTGCAGAAAACAAAAAGAGAAAAAAAGAAAAAAAAAAAAAGCCAAAATATTGACAACAAAAAAAAAAAAAAAAGGGGGGAGGGGTGGGGAGAAGCCCCCCCAGCCCTACCCTGACCAAACACCCACCCAAAAACCAACCCAGCCGCTCGGCCACAGGCTGGGGGGGCAGCCCCCCCGCCAGACCCCCCCCTGCAGCTCGCGGGGCTGGGGGGGCAGCGGTGGGGTGGGGGGGGTCCCGGCCCCCCCACTTTCCTGGCTGTGCTTGTGGCGTTTCGCTGTTGCTGGTGGTGGATGTTGTTGTTCGGACTCCGCTTTTTGCTCTTTCCCTCCCCTGTACATAGAGAGAGCTCTTTATTTTTGAATTCCCGCGGGGGATCCCCGGCCGGGGGGTGCTCCAAGCACACAGGGACCCCCCCTCCCACCCTCTGAGGCTGAAGCGATGCCCACAGGGGGCACAGCGGGTGCCTTTGAGAGGGTCCCCACACACACCTCCTCGTGCCCCCCATCCCGGTGACAAACGCGGGGCAGCCAGCACCTCGTTTCCCCCAGGGTGTGGAGCTGGGTGGCAGCAGGTGGTGGCAGGAGGGGACAGGGTTGAGGGGGGAAGGCGGGTGTCACGCTACGGGGTGGGGGGGCTGCACGCAGGCCGGGGGGCTCGGGGCGGCCCAGCCAGCTCTGGCGCAGCATCGAAAGCACTTTAGACTAAGAGAACGGGTCTCTTAGGGGGCACAGGCTGCTCTGCCCGGGGGGGCCCCCTGCTGCTCCCTCCAGGCCAAGGGGCAGCGTTCCCGGCTCCAGCCAAGGGTGTTTGCTCCCCTCCCACACACCCCCAATCCCGGCCAGCGCTCGGGGAACCCCAAATCCCTTCCCCAGGGGCTGCATCACCCAGCTCAGCCTTTTCCCTGGGGCTTCTCCCCCCGCTCCGTCTCTGCAGCCAGAGGCTCCGTTGTGTTGCTGGGGGGGGAGGGTTGGTTTTGGCTGGCGGGGGGAATATTCTCTTTATTTTTACTTCGGATTCTTTGTTCTGCATGCCCTTTGCGCGGGAGCAAACCTGGGGCGCTAACGCTGTATGTCGAGGAGCTGAGCTGAGCTGTTTCTGTCCCATGAATGCTGGTGGATCGTTGCCAAATTTTTCTCTTTCTCCTCCTCCTCCCCTTTTTCTCTCATTCTTTTTCCGGGCCCCCCCCACCCCCTCACCCCACCTTCGACCCCCCTCGTCTTTTCTTTCTGAGCCTTGTAAGTGTAAAAGATGACTCTGATTTCGTTTTTGTCTCGGGAAAACTGCAAATAAATTACAAGGAAAAACAACTCATCAAAAATTAAGAGGTGAAGCGAGAAGGCTGAGTGGATTCATAGCTCCCACTGGGTGCCCCATGGCCATTCCTGGCCCGATTCCCACCCTAGGAAGCCACAAAGAGTCAGAGCTGGGCTACAACTGCCAAAGACTTTATCCTACCTGGCCGTCACGGCCAGCAGCACAAATAGGAAACACAAATGAGGATACGAGCTTTTCCTCTTCCATGGAGAAAGAGAAGACAGTGAAGGCTGCCAGGCGCAGGAGAGGTGCACTCAGAGCTGGGGGCAGGCCTGGCCAGCTCCTCCCAACCCTGCTCCCCTCCTGCCCTGAGCCCTGGGGCTGGGTTCTAGCTGCCCTGTGCTGCCCCAGCTCCCCTCTTCCCAGCTGGTAAAGGGGGGGTTCAAACCAGGCCTCAGCCAGAGCAGGGAGGGAGCAGAACCCACCCCCCACTCCAAAACAGCCAGGATGGCCAAACCCCCCACCCTGTCACCCGCTCGGCCCTGCCCCTTCCCTAGGGACAAAGGCCACCGCTTCCAGTTCACCAGCACTGGGACAAGGGAGCATGTGGCCCCCCAGAGAGGGAGGCGCCTCTTCTTCCTTTTTCGCCCCCCCCCCCCCCCCCCCGACTCCCACCCCTCAGGATAGCTCTTGGGACATAAATACAGAACAGACCCTCCTCCCCGGCTTTGTGCTCCCCAATTCCCGCGGGCCGGGATGCTGAAGCGTCGGGCGTGTGGCCGGGCACCCCACACCAACCCTCAGGAAAAGCAAGGGCAGGGGGCTCTGGCACTGCCCACACCCCAAGGAAGAGCCGGATGCCGGCCTCGCCATTCCCTTGGGATGAAAGAAAAGTCCCTCACAGCACCCAAGCCTCCACAGCACAGCCTAGGAATCCCCCTGGGCTTCTGCTCTCTCGGGCATGGTTGAGGTCCAAAGTGGAGTGAAGGCCTGGTGGTCCAGAGCAGGAGACCCTGGGGTCCGCGTCACATGATTTCACAGCAGGAATTCTGCTTTCGGGCCTGGAAAGAGGGAAAACCAGCAGTGACGCTTGCTGCAGCAGCCTCCCGGCTCATGGCACAGCTCAACCCCCACAGCTATCCCCCGAGCCGCAGACTGTGCCAAGCAGCACCACAGCTGGGATTGGGGTCACTCTCTACCAGCCACAGGGCAAGGAATGGCCTGAGCCAGGATGAGGAATAGGGATGAGGAATGGGGGACAAGGAATCAGGGGCCCAGAGCTGGAACAAGGAATAGACATGAGAAATGGGGGGCTCCAAGCCGGCACAAGGAGTGGGGATGAGAACAGGGGCGCCCTGAGCCGCGACAAGGATCTGAGATGAGGAGCTGGCAGCCCTGAGCCAGAAAAAACAGGGTTTGGAGGTGCTGAGCAGGGCCAAGCCACCCTAGGCAGGGTTTGCACAAGGAGCTCCCTTCGCCCCCAGCACAACTCTGCCCCAGCCCATGCCTGGCTCTACAGGGAGGAGCTTTCACTCCCCTGGAATGGAAAGCTGCACTCACAGTTTTGTAGAAGGCTTTGGACTGTGCCCCCAGCACCTCTGATTTGGAGACCAAGTCGTCCAGCTTCTCTCCTCGCTCCAACAGCGACTCCATGGTGTTGTGCTGCCGAATGAAATGGGCCCTGAGCCACAGCGCTGACAGCTCAGGCCCTTCCCAGCCCCGAGCAGGAGCTCGAGGTGCCACCTCGTTCCCCTCCACACAAGAGGATGAGTTCCCTGCCTTCCCACAACCACCCTGGCCTCACAGCCAGGGAAGGGGCAATCCCAGCCTGGATAAAGGCTGGAAGGTCACAGTGATGGGGAGGAGAGGAAACCTCAGCGAAGGCACCAGCACATGCAGGTCATTTAAAGCATGAGACAAACGAGGATGTGACTCGCAGGGAAGGGACTGGAAGAGGGAAGGGACTGGAAGAGGGAAGGGACTGGAAGAGGGAAGGGACTGGAAGAGGGAAGGGACTGGAAGAGGGAAGGGACTGGAAGAGGGAAGGGACTGGAAGAGGGAAGGGACTGGAAGAGGGAAGGGACTGGAAGCTCCCACAGCACCAGTAACATCTCCAGGGATAGAGGTTGCCAGCAGACCCCCACCAACAAGAGGGCATCACCCTGTCCCAAGCAGCTATGCCAGTGGGAGCATCCCAGCCATGGGTCAAGCATCCTCCTCACCAGGATGATTTTGGTCTCGTCCAGCTCTGCCTGCACTCTGGTCATCGCATCGGCCTCACGGGGGTTCTGTGAGAGAAGCAGCAGTGTCAGCACTACGGGGACACCGGAATTCCCCAGCCCTGGCGTGTGCCGGGGCCTCCTGCTAGAGTCAGGGGCCACAGGGCACATTCCCAGCCTCTGTACCTGGTATTTGCTGAGGTGCCCATCCAGGGCGGCATAGCTGATGGTCTCCGGCGAGCCCGAGGGCCAGTCCATTTTGCTGACCTGCCTGGAGAATTCATCCAGCACCTGTGACGCAAGGAAGCAGGTGGTTACCGCCAGTGGCTCTCCACAGGGATTTCCTCCTTCTTGTTCCACTTTGTACGATTTGAGGGAAGAGTCAGAACCCAACTCCCTTGCTCCTGTTTTTTCCACATAAAACCCAAGCCAGAGAGAGAGAATGCGGCATTTGTGGAGCTGGGACTAAGTCCTGGGCAAAGCCAAGCCATGGCATGGCCTGGAAGCCATAGGGCTGGCCGGATCCTGCTCAGCTCAGCAACAAGATCCACAGCTATCAAGCATTTCCAGTCCCTGCAAGACATCTGGAGCTGCTCCCAGAGCCTCCAGAGCTCCTCCCGGCCCATGCACTCACCTTGTCCAGCAAGGTGAAGCAAACCCGCTGTGGATACTCGTTATCAGCAATCACCACACCAGCCAGCCCATCGTTCCTGACATAGACGTGGCAGAGGTATTCTGAGGCAGAGAATTTGTGTCAGGAAGGGCCTCCCCCACCGCCTCCCGCAACCCACAAATCGCCCTGGAAGGTTTCAGTGACTGCATTACACAGGACTTAATTAGGAGAGCGAGAAGGGCTTGTGAGGGGATCAGAATCAGCCCCAAGCCGCATTCAGCCAGTGGCCGCAGCCCAGCCACACGGCACTGGACACGATGCTGGGACACGACATCAGCTTTCTGAGGCAGCAAGTGCTTCCGGAGTGAGACAAAACACAGAGGAAGTGCTCAGCCTGATTTTAATACATAACAGCTCAGTTAATAACTGAGCGTCATTAACAAGGAGGCAGCGGCCAAGACACAATGTGTCTCAGGGTTCAGGAAGCACGCAGGCAGGGCGGGGAGGCCAGAGCTCGCGTCCGGAGCCTGGATTCACACAGCAGAGCTCGAGAGCTGCCACAAGCGCCAGGGGTGGGAGAAAGCGGGAGAGCTAAAGGGTGGCAGGGGTGTAACACAATGGCTCTGAGCATCCCAAGGGTGGCAGGGAGAGGGAAGCTCGCCGGTGGCATCCAGCTGCCCAGCAGGACCCTGCTCTTCCCAAAACCTCTCTCATGGGGCAGGCTTGGCTCTTGCCCAGCTCTGCAACCTCACACCTCCAGCGTCTCTTACCTGGGCACTGGTTTGAGGTTTCATTTCTTATCATAAACAGACAAAGAACAAAGCACGTGCAGCCACACGTGCCAGCCCTAGCTTGTCCTTACCTTGTTCCTTGACAGAGGCTCTACTGCCCAGCTCTGAGCGCTCCACGATCAGCTGGCTTGTGAAGGTCATGAATTCCTGCACACTGCAAACACAAAGCATTGGTGCTCAAGTCAGCGAGGGAGCTACCAGGGACATGGCCTGTCCTTCAGCTCAGCTCCAGGTGGGCTGAAACCCTTCCTCACCACCAAGCTGTGGAAGCAGGGATGTGGCTGAGCCAAGGGGTTTCATAGAATCTTGGAATGGTTTGAGTTGGAAAGGACCTCGAAGCCCATCCAGTCCCACCCGCTACCACAGCTCCCACTGGATCAGGTTGCTCAAGCCCCATCCAACCTGGCCTTGACCACCACCAGGGATGGGGCAGCCACCACTGCTCTGGGAAACCTGGGCCAGGGCCTCCCCACCCTCAAAGAAAAACATTTCTTCCTATGATCTCATCTCAATCTCCCCTCTTGCAGCTCAAAACCCATTCCCCTTGTCCTACCCCTGCCCCCCCTGATCAAGAGCCCCTTCCCAGCTTTCCTAGAACCCCTTTCAGTACTAGAAGCTGGTCTAAGGTTTCCCTGGAGCCTTCTTGTCTCCAGGCTGAAAAACCCCAGCTCCCTCAGCCTGTCCTTGTACAGGAGGTGCTCCAGCTCTTGGATCATCTCTGTGACCTCCTCTGGACTTGCTCCAACAGCTCCATATCCTTCCTGTGCTGAAGACTCCAGAACTGGACGCAGGGCTACAGGTTTGGTCTCAGCAGAGCGGAGCAGAGGGGCAGAATCCCCTCTCTCCCTGCTGGTCCCTCTGCTCTCGATGCAGCCCAGGACATGGTTGGTTTCTGGGCTGGGAGTTCACATTGCAGTTCCCGTTGAGGTTTTCGCCCACCAGCACCCCAAGTCCTCCTCCTCAGGGCTGCTCCTAATCCATTCCTTTCCCAGCCTGGATTTGTGTTGGGATTGCCCCAACCCAGGTGTGGGACCTTGCACTTGGCCTGGTTGAATTCCATGAGGTTCACACGGGCCCTTCTCCAACCTGGCCTGGTCACTCTGGACCCATTCTTTCCTTCCAGTGTGTTGACCGTGCCGCACAGCTTGTTGCCACAGGTGCCCTCAATCCCACTCTTTCCTCGGGGTAGAGGTCAAATCCTGTCCCTACAAAGAGCTGGCACTCAAGCACCGGGTGCACCCAGTCTCTCTGGCTGTGGCTGGGAGCTCGCTGCTTTAGGCTGAACCGGCTTTTCTGTGATTTGAGGGAATAAAACAGTGTTGAATCACGACCTCCCCTGCCAAATGGCTGCGCCCTGCTCTGCAGACACACTCCAGCCCTTCCCTCACCTGAGCTTTCATCCTGCACTCTGGGCTTTGACACAAACCCCACACAAGGCGCTGGCATCGCAGGGAGGCCACTCAACCCCAGCCACACCTCAGCCACCTGCCCCTTCCAGCCAAAATTAAGGAATATCCTTATACTCTCCAAGTGTGGAAAACATTCCTGAGCCCCAAGTCGAGCCCTGCCAAACTTCTCGCACAAACCCTCCTCTTTACCCCACGGTGAAAGGGAAGAGGCCCAAAGCCCTGAGTAAGCGGAAAATCAACCCTAACCTAGCACACGCCAGGATTAACAAACTGGGATTAACGAGGGTGAGGCGAGGAATTCCCCAGCTGGGAAGTGGCAGAAGGGAAACCCATCAGAGCTCAGATTGCAGGGTTTGCTCAAATGCCTTCCCCAGCTTCACGTGGCACTAGACACTGACAAAGAGCAGCAGAGACCACGGTTTCCTCGCTGCCTTCCAGCTCCGATCGGGGATTTGCCTTTCTCAGCTCACACATTCCTTCAGGATATTTTGCATTTCTGCCATGTGGACACCACTGAGACTCCAAACCACCACATTTCCAGGGAAAAGACTGCCCCGGAGATCTCTTAACACCCAACTTCAGCAGGAACGAAGGACCAGCACATTCCTCCTGCATCGGGCAGCTGGCACAATTCCAGTATTTCACAGCATTCCCATAGGAATCAACCACCAAAGACCTCATTCCATCACACCGCATTCCTGACCCTCCCAAATTATTGGGCAGAGGTTCAACTGCACAGCCAGGCTGGCCCCGTCCTCCTTCCTCAGGAGCCACAGCCACATTTAACCCAGCTTCAACCCCCAAACTCAATGCTCTGGAAACTCCAGAGCCTCAAAATAACAACACAGACACAATGTTTTTAACGCAAACTTCAGTTTCTGGTACCAAGGCTGGGAAGTGGCTCCGCGGAGGGAATTTTCTCAGGATTTGGGACATCAAGAGCTGCAACCACAAAGTGATTTGGAATTTTAAGAGATTCCCTCACCCGGCACAATCCATCTTGGAGCACATTGGCACAGCTCCTGGATCCTGCATATGTGACTTCTAAAGGGGTTTTAAATTCAATCTAGCTTTGCTCTTTTCCCTTTACCACTGGAATCGCAGAACCAAATGATCTCGAAGCTGTGTCAAATCTTGGCAGGGATAGGCCATGGAAAACTTGAGTCCCGTAGGTATTTCCTAAAGCTGGGAAACAAGTTGTTCCCCAACAGGCAAATTCTAGAGCTCTGGGAGGTTTTGAGGAGCTCCTCTCTGCTGAGGAGCTCTGCAACCTCTCGCTGGGTCCAAGAGCCAGGATCAGTGCTCAGGGCTATCCCAGCTCACTCAAAGCCATGAGGATCACCCAAGCGGATGTTTGTGGGCTGGGAAAAGTTTTAATATCAGACCAGACGCCTAAATAAAGACAGCAGAGGGTGACGCACAGCTTGTTTGTCTGACACCAACCCAAGCCTCCTCCCACTCGCCTCTGGAGCTGCCGGGGTGACTGGATCTGGGGACTCGCTGGAGGGAAAACAGCCAACTGAGCACACAGAGCGCGGCCCTGCACCCACACTTCATCGTGTGGCTCCAGTGGGAGATGCACCGAGTTCATCCTGATCTCCTGCCTGGGCAGCTCTGAGGGGAACTGAGCATTCCCACTTCTCCTGAGGCTCAGCAGCAGCTCCGAGTGGACTGCATGGGGCCAAACCACACGTGCAGGGTCACTGCTTCCCACAGCGGCATCTTGGGGAGGGGAAGGGTTTACCCCTCAGGAGGAGCAGATACTGCTGCATCCCTGGCGACGCAGGGCAGAACGGAGAAGGAAACCCCTCCCAGAGGGAGGAATCCCACCATAAAGCAAAAACTCCCTCCTCCAAACAAGGAATGAAAAACTCCAAAAGCTTCCAATCGCCCTGGAGTGCAGAGGAGGGTCTCCCCTCACCCTCCCAGAAGGGATTGGGCCCCCCTGCACCCACCTGGACCTCTGGAAGAAGTTGAAGGTGGAAACGTCATAGGCAGCTTTCAGTAAATGCACTTTGGGGTCGCCTTTGTAAAGGACACTTAGGCTGTAGAGCCTCATGGCAGCGGCTGGGGGGGAACGGGACAGCAGTGAGGGGGGGGTCAGGCTGCTGCTGGAGCCCCCATACTGTGCTCCCGCCTTACCCAGACACTCTCCTCACTTTTCAAACACCAGACCCAGTCCCCAGCAGGATCCCTCCACCTCACCCAGACCTAGGTCCCCCTCCACCCCTAAAACACCAGCATCAAGCACCTTCCCCCTCCAAAACCCCTTCCATCCTTCAAACATCGAAATAAAGCATCCAGAGACCCCCCAGGACCCACCTCCCACCCCTCAAACACTGGATCCAAGCACTCAGGGCCCCTCTGGGATCCCAATCCTGCCCTTCCTCCTTGTCCAGACACCCCATCCACCCCTCAAATACCAGCACCAGGCACCCAGGGTCCCCCAGGAACCCAATGCCACCCCCCTCACCGCACTCAGAGCCCCCCTCACCTCTCAAACACCCGATCCAGGCATCACGGCCCCCTCGGAACAACCCCTCCCCTCAAACACCGGATCCAGACACCCACAGCCCCCTCGCCCCTCCAGGGCCCCAATCCCACCCTTCCACCGCACTCAGAGCACCACCCCACCTCTCAAACACCGGATCCAGCCCCCAGCTCCCCTCCGGGACCCCAATCCTGCCCTTCTACCTTTTACAGACACGCTACGGAAACCCCCCCCCGCGTCGTCCCTCAAATACCGGCACCAAGCAGCCAGGGCTCGCCCCTGGTACTCCAATCTCACCCCTTCACCTCGCTCAGACCCCCTCACCCTTCAAACAGCGGATCCAGGCCCCCAGGCCTCTCCCCAGGTCCCCCTCCCCGCCCCTCCAACACCGGGCCCGGGGACTCGAGACCCCCTCCTCCCGCCCCATCCCCACGACCCCCTCAGGCCTTCCTCCCATCCTTCAAGCACCGGCCAGGCGGCCCCCCAGCCGCACAGCCCCTGATCCTGCCTTGCCCGGCCCGGTCTCCCCCCCGGTACTGGCGGCTCCTGACCAGCTGTGAAGAAGTGGGAAAGGGCTGGAAGAGGCCAACCCGGAAGCGGAACACGCGCGGCCGGAAGTAGCGCCGGGAACTGCCACGGGTCTTCGCCTGCGCCGCGCATGCGCCTTTTTGGCCACGCCCCCTAGGTATTTCAACCAATCAACGCCCGTTCGCGCACCTAGGCCACGCCCACTGCCCCCCGCTGGTCCAGCCCCTCCCCGCCACTTTCGCCTCTAGACCAACCAGCGCGCGTCTCTCCGTGTGGCCACGCCCACCACGCCCCCCGACTCTCGACCAATCCTCGCCAGCCGCTCCCTGTGGCCACGCCTCCAGCTCGCTCGCGGCCAATCAGCGTCGCAGGGGGGCGGGGCTTGTCCCGCTGCGGGGACTCCCGCCCGGCAGGGGGCGCGCGAGCCCCCGGGTCGGGGAGTAACTGGGTCTTCTCTGGGCCTGAGGAGGGGGGGAGCTCATCTCTATGGGATCGGGGGGGTCGGGGTCCCCACTTTGGGTCAGGATTGCTTTGTGGGCTGGGGTGGTGACCCCTCTGTGGGGTGGGGACCTCTCTGTGGGGTGAGAGTTTTGATGAAGGTTAGGGGCTCCTTTATGGGGGGACGACCCCTCTGTGGGGTGGGGATTGGGGGTCCCTCTGTGGGGTTGGGGTCCCTCTACGGCCTTAGGGATCCCACTGTGGATGGAGGTTGCTCTGTGGAGCAGGAGATGCGACCCCTCTGCGAGTTAGTATCCCCTCTGTAAGGGCGAGGGTTGGGACCCCCTGTCCAGGGTCCTCTATGGGGTGGGGGCCCCTCTCCATGGGGCTGGTGAGGGAGAGATGCACCCCTCGGTCCCCACTGTGAGGCAAGGGCACACACCCCCCTCCCAAGCTGCTCCCATGGGGTGGGCATCCATGGCTGGGGCACTCTGGGGTGACACTGTCCCTTTCTGGGCCCTTCAAGGACCCTCCAGAACCCCCCTGTTCCCCCATGGGATTCCCAGTCCTCCCAGTGCCCATCCAGGTTTCCCAGAGGACCCCAGCTCCACATCCAGGGGACACCAACAGCAGGAAGTTTTGGGGTGCATGGGGGGAACCTTCCTTCTCCCTACCAGCTCTGTGTCCAGCGGATGTGGATGGACACTGGGAAGTTTTGGTGGGCACCTGCAGCCACCAGCATTCCATTGCCCATTGGAACCCCCAAAATCCAGCGTTTGCCTAGGTAGTCCCCAACACTTGGCTGGTGGCACTGATCCGGGGACAACGGGGGATCACCATGCCCCCACAAAACCCACGGCTGCCCGCGTTCTGTCACTGCACCTGCCACTACTGGAACGTTTCCCCATCCTGGGGGCAGGGAGCACTTCCCAGTTACCTTGCCCCTCACCGGGTGGCTGTGACCTTTGTCACCAAGCCCCCCGCTTCTTCGGCCCCAGCACGGTCTCCATGGGAGCGTGCCAGGTTGCTAAGCCGTCCGGTGGAGTGCTTGCCATCACTGACCAGGACATCGCACCGTTGGTATGGCAACCAGCGCGGGGACACGGGTGGCCCGGGGCGTGGTGCTTTGCATGACGGGGCCAGCAGCCCCCGGCCAAGCTTTGCCACTGCTCCACAACTTCCCATTGGCTGTAGAACCCAACCAGGCTGGGATCACGACCACTCACCACGCTGAAAACCATCCAGCACACAGGTAAAGAGATTGGAAGGGAGCAAGAAGAGTGCAATCTACGTCCCCGTTGGCGTCGAGGCGGCAGCGAGATGTGGGGTGAGAGGGTTGAGCCTGTAGGGACGCCGGGTCCCTCTCCCTGCTCCTCTGCTTGAGGGTCTGGAGGTCAGCACGGGGGGATCGGGACACCCTCTCCTACAACGGGTGCCAGGCATCGGATGCCATAAAGCGGCGAAAGTGGAGCATCTCCCAGCGGAGCGTGAAACGGAACAGCCCAGTGCTGGCCGGCCGAGTGCCGGGAAAGGGGCTCGCTCCTCCGGCCAGGCGCAGTGTCGAGGGGCTCGGCACTTTGCGGGGACACGACTTGGCCCACAGCCCAGCCTGCCCCAACGGTTGCCCCCATGCTGGATCACCGAGCCAGGATGGAGAGTGGCAGGAAGGAGAAGGTGAGACTGCAGGGGAGATCCCAGGGGGATGGTGGGGATTTGTGGTGCAGTCTGGATTCTCTCCGGGATGCTGGGATGGTTCTGGGGGTCTGGTGGCGATTTGGGGTGCGGGGAACTGTGGGTCCTCTCCAGGCTGCCAGGATGATCCTGGGGGGCTGACGGGGTTCTTGAGTGTGGGGTGCAGTGTGGATCCTCTCCAGGCTGCTGGGGCAATCCTGAGGGGATGGTGGGGATGTGGGGTGCAGGAATCAGTGGGGATCCTCTCCGGGCTGCCAGGGCCATCCCTACGGCGAGCCGCCACGTGCTGCGGGCATCTCCCACTGGATGAGGTCTCTTGGGGATGGAGGTAGCGAGGAAGGGAGGATGCCTGGTGGGATGGATGCTGGCTCCGACAGCAAAGCCAGGCAGCCTAGGGTCAGCCCTGATGTTCCCAGGGTTCACCATCCTGAGGTCACCCCCTGTCATGCTCCGGGGAGGGGACACAGTGCTGTTTTGGCATGGCATGGACCTGTCCCCATGCTGCTGAGGACATGTGACTGTGCCCCATGACTGGGATGCTCCCAACATCGCCCCTGACATCTTGGTGACATCCATGGGTGAGATGGGGCCCATCATGTCCTGCGGCTGGTTGTCACCACTGTCACCGAGCCATCTGGGAGGACAGCACCCAGCTCACCCCCAGCCAAACATCGACTGGAGTGAAGCTCCCATCTCCTCTCCTGGCTGGATTGAGCTCATGGGGCCATGGGCGAGGACAGCGAGGTGCTTCCACGCTGAGGATGAGGACATCCAAGGGGGCACCGAGAGGACATGGCACGTGCTGATTGCAGCAGTGTGTGGCTAGGTGAGTTGGGTATCGCCAGCCACCACTGCCTTTGGCCACATGGTTTCCAGCTTTGCCCCCTTTGTGGGATATGTCAGAGCAAACAATTCCCTGGAGAAGCCAAGAGGTGGTTTTGGTCACACGGGAAGAGCCAAATCCCCCTGAGGAAAAGCCAAACCCAGCATTTCAGAGGCAAGAGGAGGGATGAATCGGGCGCATGGGAAAAATACTGCAGAAATAAAGCCTGGACCCTCTGCTGTTATCCTCAAGTGCCAGTGCCATGGATAAGGCCATGGCACATTTGGTGTTCGTGTGCCATGGGTTCTGCACCACAGAGCGCCGAATGCCTTCACTCACTGCTTCTGGCAAGATGATCAAATCTGGCACCATGCTTTTCCTGGCAGGATTTTGCCAACCAGCCTGGGCTGAGCACCTTCAGGGTCCAAACCTTGCTGTGGTGCTGCCTTGGGGTGGCTGGCAGTGTCCCCCAGCACAGTGGCATCCTCTACCGTGCCGCTGTGTCTGCTCTCACCGCTTCGGCACTAGGATGGACTGGGAGGAAGACTGGCAAGGTGCTGGGATCCCCCCTGGCTGTGAGCAGTGGCCGTGGCTCCCGGAGGGCAAGGGCTCTGCAGGGCAGGAGCTTTCAGGGCCAGAAGATATTTGGCATCAGCTCCGGCTCAGGGGTTGGATGCCAAGGGATGGCATTCCAGGCTGGATGATTTGTCAGGATGCACTAGGGGTTCAAGGTGAGCGGCTGCAGGCTTGGCTGGGTGCTCTCCCAGCAGGTCAAAACCACATCCCAAAGCCTTTTACAGAGCCTCCCACCTCAAACCCCATCGAGAAAGAGCAACAGCCTCAAGGAAAACATCCGTCTGCTGGCGAAAGTGCAAGCAGGAGCGTTTTAAGCTTGGCTCCCAGTGACTAATGAGGCCTCTAATGCCGCCGGGTGCATCTGGCCGAGCGAGCAGTGAGTGCTCGCTGCCCCAGCTCCATCTGCAAGCGTGGGGCTGCCTGCCCCCGATTACGTGCCGTGGTTAATGGAGGCTGCGCCGGTGGCCAGTGCGGGGTTGCTACGTACAGGGTAAACACGGGCCCTGCCTGCCAGGCGCTTCCCTCGAGTGGGCCCTGCAGTTCTCCCTGGCAGCGAGGCAAGGCAGCGATTCCTGATAAGACATTTTATATCCCGCCCATCTGCCCTCAGTTCCCAACTCACAGCGAGTCTGATGGGTGGAAAATGGTACCTATGGTTCCCGGAGGGGATACAGGGAGAGGGAAGCTCCCAGGGGACCGAAGAGGATGCTCCCAGGGAACCGAGGAGGATGCGTGGAGGGGTCCCACGCCACTGAGCTCCTAAAAGGCATCACTGGAAGTGCTCCTTGCCAGGAAAGACCCTGGGATTCAATGGGATGGGATGTCACAGGTCGCTGGTCCTGTTGGAATGGCACTGGCTTCAAAGCAACCAGCCAAGCTCATGGAAGATGAACTGGCTGAAGGTGATGGCATGGAGACCCCTGCCCTGGCAATGGATGTCTCGCAAGCAGCACCGGGAGAGGGTTTGGGGCCAGCAGGAGTGGTTTGTGCCAGCCCAGTGGATTTACTTCCCAGACCATCTGTTTGGCTGGAGGCAGGATAGTGGAGAGATGGGATAGGGTGGTCTGTGCTGATGGGCAAAACCGGGGCCAAGGGAAGGAAGATTTGGATTATTTCTTGGTTCAGGCCACCAGGGTCCCATTTTCCCCATCCTCAGCTGATGGTGTCCATCCTGCTGCAGGTGGAACGGATCCTTTCAGAATTCCGGCTGAAGGAGGAGGACCTGAAGAAGGTGATGTATCGGATGCAAAAAGAGATGGACCGAGGGCTAAAGCTGGAGACGCACGAGGAAGCCTCTGTCAAAATGCTGCCCACCTACGTCCGTTCCACACCTGAGGGCTCAGGTACGGCGCTGCTGGGCAGGATGGACAGCGTTCCTGGTCCTTTGCCGTGTCTGAGATCCCCCCTGAGCTGGTCACTTTGTGTCTCCTCTGGCTTTGTAGAGGTTGGAGATTTCCTGTCGCTGGATCTCGGTGGCACCAATTTCCGAGTGATGCTGGTGAAAGTGGGCGAGGGGGAGGAAGGGCAATGGAAGGTGAAGACGAAGCACCAGATGTATTCCATCCCAGAGGATGCCATGACGGGAACAGCCGAGATGGTGAGCGGCGCACACGGGACGTCCCATCCCCTGCCACGTGGTTCTTCTCATCGGGCATGAGCACAGCGTGGGTTGGAATGCTGGGTGGTGGTGGGCACCATGGGCAGTTGGGAGGGTGGGGAACAGACTCTGACAAAGGCTCGACCTCGTCTTTTCCAGCTTTTTGACTACATCTCCGAGTGCATCTCTGATTTCCTGGACAAGCACCAGATGAAGCACAAAAAGCTGCCCCTGGGCTTCACCTTCTCCTTCCCTGTACGGCACGAGGACATCGACAAGGTGAGGGGATGGATGGCTGGTTATGAGGACTTGGGGCTTCCCAGACCTGGCTACACTCAGAGCCTCCACCTTCTCCTCGCTCCAGGGCATCCTCCTGAATTGGACCAAGGGCTTCAAAGCCTCCGGCGCTGAAGGGAACAACGTGGTCGGGCTCCTGAGAGATGCCATCAAACGGCGAGGGGTGAGATGATCATACAATTTGTGCTGAAGACCTCTGCACAGGGGACACAGAACCCCATGTGTCCCCAGGAAAGGTCATCCATGCATGTGTGTGTGCGTGTGTCTGTCTGTGTGTCCGTGTGTGCATCTTCACCCTTGGAGACCCCCAGACCAGACCTCGGATCCCTGGTGAGCTCCATCCCTGTCCCCTCCCCAGGATTTCGAGATGGACGTGGTGGCGATGGTGAATGACACGGTGGCCACAATGATCTCCTGCTACTACGAAGATCACCGGTGCGAGGTTGGGATGATTGTGGGTAAGACGGCCCCTTCCCGCAGGGACACGCGGCAGGCGAGGGGGAGCTGTGCCCACAGCCCCGCTCATGGTCTCCTGCTGCAAGCAGGACCTTGTCCTCTTTGGGGGGACACCCCCCCGAGGTCTCCTGAGGCTGGGATGCTGGACAGCATCATCTAGCATGGTGGTGGGGGCATCTTTAGGGTGGAAAGGGTGACTGTAAGAGGGCTGGTCATCCCCAACGTGGGTCTGTCTCCAAGGGACATCCTTGCTTCAGGCAGCCAGTGGCTCTGGCATCGCACTGTGCACCCAGTGCTGGCTCCTCCTGGATCATGGGAGGAGGTAGGGATGGGTTTGGAACCCAGAGACTCCTTCCCCCCACCCAAGGAAGCAGCCCCACCACCACCCCAGACCCTCACTCTCGTTAGCGCCATCAACCACACGGCCATCTGGGCTTTCCGCACCGGCTCACTCTGGCCCCTCGGCCTGGGTAAACACGTTGCCGCTGTTTATCTGCTTCTCAGAGGCCACACTGCCCTCGTCGCGCAGCACCCAGAGCCCCTGTGACCCCACGGTGGCTGTCCCCAACCCCCACCAGGGACAAACAGCCAGCTGGGAAGGACCAGCTGGGGAGCAGGAAGGCTGAGCTTCCCAATCTGGATTAGAATGGGGCCAATCTGGATTAGGATGGGTGGAAAACTGGTTGGATTGCCGGGCCCAGAGAGTTAAATGGAGTTAATTCCAGCTGGAGGCCAGTTCCAAGTGGTGTCCCCAGGGCTCAGTGCTGGGTCCAGCCCTGTTCAATGTCTTCATTAATGACCTGGATGAAGGCATCGAGGGCACCCTTAGCAAGTTTGCGGATGACACTGAGCTGGGTGGAAGCTGGATCTGCTGGAGAGTCGGGAGACTCCAAAGGGATCTGAACAGGCTGGATCCATGGGCTGAGACCAACAGAGTGAGATTTAACAAGGCCAAATGCCGGGTCCTGCACTTGGGGAACAACAACCCTGAGCAGCTCCAGACTAGGAGAAGTCTGGCTGGAAACTGCCTGGAGGAGAAGGACCTGGGGGTGTTGGTTGAACAGGAGCCAGCAGGGGCCCAGGTGGCCAAGAAGGCCAATGGCATCTTGGCTTGGATCAGAAACAGTGTGGCCAGCAGGTCCAGAGAGGGGGTTGAGTCACCTTCCCTGGAAGTGTTTAAAGGACGGGTGGATGAGGTGCTAAGGAACATGGTTTAGTGATTGATAGGAATGGTTAGACTCAATGATCCAGTGGGTCTCTTCCAACCTAGTGATTCTATGATTCTATGATTCATAAAGCTCCAAGCGCAGCCCCTCAGAGCCATTGAGATGGGAGGGACGTGGGTGTTGGGATGAGGGGTCACGTTGTCCCCAACCGGTCCCATCCCTGGTTTCCCTGGCAGGAACGGGCTGCAACGCCTGCTACATGGAGGAGATGCATAACGTGGAGCTGGTGGAGGGTGACGAGGGCCGGATGTGCGTCAACACAGAGTGGGGGGCTTTCGGCGCCTCCGGGGAGTTGGACGAGTTCCTCTTGGAGTACGACCGCGTGGTGGACGAGACCTCACTTAACCCCGGTCAGCAACTGTAAGGAATAGGAGAGATCCAGTTCCTCTGGGCGTCCTCTGGTCCCCATCCCCGGCTGCGTCCCCTCCGCCCACCCTCCTCCTTCTCCCTGCCCACCCTGGGCTCAGCTGCGGCCGGCGCAACTCCTTACAGGTTCCTGCTGTGCCCATGCCCAGGGATGCAAGGAAGGGGGGAAGGAAAGAGATGGTGTGGTAGGATGTGGCCCCCCCAAATCCTGGCTCTGATGCCCATGTTCCTCCCTGTCCATCCCACCCAGCTATGAGAAGATCATCGGGGGCAAGTACATGGGCGAGATCGTCCGGCTGGTGCTGCTCAAGCTGGTGGACGAGAACCTGCTCTTCAATGGCGAGGCCTCCGAGAAGCTCAAGACCCGCGGGACCTTCGAGACCCGCTTCATGTCACAGATCGAGAGGTACAGGGGGACCAGGACCCCCAGCAAGTCCACGCTGCCCCATGTTGGTGTCCCCATGTCCTGTCACCCCATACCAACTTCCGCTGGGTGTCCCATACTGGGGTCTCATGTCCTGTCACCCTCATCAGCCCTCTACAACTGCCCTATATCAGGGTCCCCTGTCGTGTCACCCCACACCAAGCTGTCCCACATCAGGGTCTCTATGTGCCAACCCCGCTCTGCCCCATAGGAGGGTCTCCCATCCCACCTCTCCACCTCAGCCCATGCTGACTGCCCCATATCAGGGTCTCCTGTGTCCCTCCCTCCCCTGATTTCCATCCCCCTCTCTCCCCATCTCAGTGACACCGGTGACCGCAAGCAGATCTACAACATCCTGACAGCCTTTGAGCTGCTGCCCTCGGGGACGGACTGTGACATTGTGCGGATGGTCTGCGAGAGCGTCTCCACCCGCGCTGCCCAGATGTGCTCGGCTGGGCTGGCCGGTGTCATCAACCGCATGCGGGAAAGTCGGAGCCAGGAGACCCTCAAAATCACCGTAGGGGTTGACGGCTCCGTCTACAAACTCCATCCCAGGTGAGGATCACCGGGAACCTTCCTCCTTCTACCACCATCCTCTTCCTCCTGCATGATGAAGATGATCCAAGGGCTGGAGTACCTCCCATATGAGGACAGGCTGAGAGAGTTGGTGTTGTTCAGCCTGGAGAAGAGAAGGCTCCAAGGAGAACTTAGAGCAGCTTCCAGTATGGAAAGGAGCTCCAGGAAAGCTGGGGAGGGGCTCGTACAGGGATAGGACGAGGGGAACAATTTTGGGATGAAAGAAGGGAGATTGCGATGAGATCTTAGGAAGAAATGTTTTGCTGTGAGGGTGGGGAGGCCCCGGCCCAGGTTGCCCATAGCAGTGGTGGCTGCCCCATCCCAGGAGGTGTTCAAGGCCAGGTTGGATGGGGCTTGGAGCTCCTGATCCAGTGGGAGGTGTCCCTGCCCGTGGAACTGGATGGGCTTTAAGGTCCCTCCCAAACCAACCCATTCTATGATTCTGTGATCCCCCAAGCCTTGACTCCATGATTTTTCCCCCTCCGGCAGCTTCAAGGACCGCTTCCACGCCACGGTTCGGCAGCTGACGCCTGGCTGCGACATCACCTTCATCCAATCGGAGGAAGGCAGCGGGCGTGGGGCCGCACTTATCTCGGCTGTCGCCTGCAAAATGGCCTGCATGATGGGGCAGTGAGAGAGGACTCGGGGGGAGGACGAGGAGGAGGAGGGGTGGGGTGTTGGGAAGCTGCTGGTCCCGCTTGGAGCTCTGCGAGGAGCAGAGATGGACGCGGGAATGGGATTTGCCGCCGCTGGAGGTGGCTCCTGGCTCCCCAATAAATGGGGTTCACGTGGCCTTCTCCAGGGCCGCTTTGAGAGAGAGCTCCTCATCTTCGTCATGTTCACAGGGGTCCCTGCCCTGGGGTGACCCCATACAGGTGGGTCCTCCTGTGCCTTCCTGGCCACCCATGTCTTCTCTGCTTGAGACCCCCACACCCCACCAGTGACTTCGCTGGGGGGTGGTCAGGGAGCAACGGTGGGGATAAAAGCTGGGGGGACACCCCAGACACCAGACATGGGGACCACTCAGGGAGTTGGGGCCCCTTTGGGGGTCTGGGGGCACCTCAGATGTATTTTTGTCCCTCTGGGGGCACCTCAGGGGTGTTGGGGTCCCTCTGGGGGTCTGGGGCCACCTCAGGGAGTTGAGGTCTCTGACGTCTGGGTCCCCCTCAAGCTGTTGGGGTCAGCCCCAGGGCTGTGGGGCCACCCCATGATGTGGGACATCTAGTGAGGCTGTCCCCATGATCCGTGTGTCCCAAATAGATCCCTATCCCCCCAGTAGATCCCTGCCCTGTGACCTCTGTGTCCCAAATAAATCCCTGTCCCCGTGATATTCCTATTTCCCTGATAGATCCATGTTGCCACGATCCACATGTCCCTTATAGATCCCTGCCCTATGATCCCCATGTCCCCTATAGATCCCTGTCTCCAGGGTCCCTCTGTGCCCGGTGCCATCCCCACAGTCCCATGTGCCCCACAAGGTCCCCGTGGTCCCTGTCCCAGCCCCATGTGCCCCGATGGTGATGCCCATTGATATCTTGGGGACATCCCATCCCTGTGCTCCATCCTCCCCCATGGGGACAGGAAGGAGGAGCTGGGGTGACAGCGGGTCCCTGTACCCGAAGGAGGGGATCCCATCCCTCCATCCTTGGGGGTGACAAGAGTCCCACAGAGAGGTGGGGGCTGGGGACAAGGCCCTTTATTGCTCCAGGAGGGGATGTCGGGGTGAGAGGAAGCAGGGCATCAGGGTTTGGGGACACTCAGGGCTCCCCTTGCCCCAGGGAAAGTGTCTCCTCCACCCTAGGATAGGGTTTGGGGCCCCAGGGGGGCAGGCAGGTCCCCTCCTGGGGGCACGGGACCCCTAAGTGCCCTCCCATCCCCAGGGCAGGCGGGAGGGGTGGGAATGTAGGGTGCAGGAGTGGGATGCAGGACGGAGCCTTCTGGGGGTGTGGTGTGGGGGGCAGGGAGTGGGATGCAGGATTAGGGTGTGGGATGCGGGATTAGGGTGTGAGATGAAGGATGCAAGGGGTGGGATGCAGGATTTAGGGTGTGGGATGAAGGATGCAAGGGGTGGGATGCAGGATTAGGGGGTGGGATGAAGGATTAGGGTGTGGGATGAAGGATGCAAAGGGTGGGATGCAGGATTAGGGTGTGAGATGAAGGATGCAAGGGGTGGGATGCAGGATTAGGGGGTGGGATGAAGGATGCAAGGGGTGGGATGCAGGATTTAGGGTGTGGGATGAAGGATGCAAGGGGTGGGATGCAGGATTAGGGGGTGGGATGAAGGATTAGGGTGTGGGATGAAGGATGCAAAGGGTGGGATGCAGGATTAGGGTGTGGGATGAAGGATGCAAGGGGTGGGATGCAGAGTGCAGGATACAGGAGGCAGTGGCGTGGGAAGGAGGATGCAGGGTGCAGGACATGGGATGGGGGATGCAGGATGCGGGCTGGAGGGTGCAAGGTGGAGGATGTGGGATGCAGGGTGTGGGGTGGAGGGTGCAAGGTGTAGGATGTGGGCTGTGGGCTGCAGGCTGCAGGGTGGGGGCTGCCTGGGCTCAGGTCTTGCAGAAACCAAGGGTGGTGCAGGTGTCTCGGGGATCCTTGTCGTCCTGCAGTGCCTGGATGATCTGGTTCCTCTTCTTCTTCACCACCCACTTGCAGAAGCGGCCCAGGAGCTTCCCCAGCGCCCGGCATCCCTTGTCCAGCGCTGCTGCAACCGCTGCCTGCCACGATCAGCCCCACCAGCATCAGTGAGGGCTGCTTGGGGGGCACCGACTCCCTGCCTGCACCCCTCAGCTCCCCTCACCTCATCAGGGTCCTCGCCCACCATCTTCTTCAACTTTGTCAGGATTTTGGTGCAGAGGCTGCACTTCTTCTTCCCACTGGGCACCGCCCCGTCCCCTTGGGTCACATCCTGCTGCGAGAACAGCGCAGACCCTCAGGGCTGAGCCTGACCCCACAGCAGGTGTCGAGGCTGCGGGGTGGCAGGGTTGGTGCTCACCATGGCCAGGCTGTCCCAGAGGTCACGCAGGGTGGCAGTGGCCACGTCCTGGCATGGGGACGCAAGGTCGTTCTGGCAGGGCTCGGGGTCCACGGCCGACGCTGCTGAGGGGGGACAGGGATGGTGATGCAACCTGTCCTCACTACCTCCAGGATCCACATGCAGACACCATCGCCACCATCCTCTCGGTCTCCCACTGACCACATCCCTCCTGCTTGCGCCCAGGTGCCTGTCCCCACGCCAATCCTGTCCCCACCATTCCCAGCTCCCCATGAGGAGCTCCATGTGCCTGTCCCCACATGGAACCCATCCGCACCACCTCCAGGTGCCCACAAGGACCCCATCTCTGCCTCTCCCAGGTCCCCATGAGGACCAAGATTTCCACAAGGAACCCCGTCCCCCATCCTTCCTACGTGTCCCTATGTCCTCTCCTGTCCCCACATCCCTGGGTGCACGGTGCCACGAGGACCCCATCGCCACCATCCCCATGTCTCCACAAAGAGCCTATCATAGAATCACAGAATCACTAGGTTGGAAAGGACCCACTGGATCATCGAGTCCAACCATTCCTACCAATCACTAAACCACGTCCCTCAGCACATCTGTGGGCATAAAGATTCCAGTGCTCCGTGTACGCCAGGGCAAATGGCCCATGCCTTGGTGTACCTGCAATATTAGCAGTAAGCACAGAACAAACGGACGATGTTCTCATGCTCACTAGCTTGTTGAGACCTTGGAATCTTTGTTAAGACCCGTGGGTTAATAGGAAAGGAATGCGCTAGGCAGAAAACATGAAGATAAGGGGCACATCTGTGGAAAACAGGGGGTTGCACACTGTCACGGAACTGCGGGATTCTCACGGGTGGAAATTCACTGGGATAGCTGTTACTGGATACAGAGGCACTATATAAGGTTTGCATTCTCTAAATAAAATTGATCTCGATTGTTGCCCCCATCTACAAGGTCTATGTTTTAATCACTACACTCGTCCACCCATCTTTTAAACCCCTCCAGGGAAGGTGACTCAACCCCCTCCCTGGGCAGCCTCTGCCAGGGACCAATCACCCTTTCCAGGAAAAAATTTTTCCTGATGTCCAGCCTGAACCTTCCCTGGTGGAGCTTGAGGCCATTCCCTCTCGTCCTGTCCCCTGTCCCTTGGGAGAAGAGCCCAGCTCCCTCCTCTCCACAACCTTCTCTCAGGGAGTTGGAGAGAGCAATGAGGTCTCCCCTCGGTCCCCTCTTTTCCAGGCTAAACACCCCCAGCTCTCTCAGCCGCTCCTCGTAATCCTGGCTCTCCAGCCCCTCACCAGCTATCCCCACTACACCCAGGATCCCCCCACTAGGACCTTGTCCCCTCCATCCCGTCCCCATGTCCTTCTGCCCCCAATCCCTGGCTGCGTGTCCCCACAAGGCCCTCATCTCTGCTACCTTCCTGTCCCCACAAAGCCCTCACCCCCCGCACCCCCAGGTCCTCGCGCTCTCCTGCCTCCGAGCTCACTGCCACCCCCGCTGTCCCCTTCTCCATCGCCCCGTGTCCCCTTCTCGGGGACCCCCGTTACCTCCCACCGCCACCAGCACAAAGAGGCAGGCGACAGCCATGGCGAGGCGGCTCCAGGGGGTGACAGCGGGTGACAGCAGGCACGTCCTCCCCGCTCGGTGGCTTTTATGGCCCGGCCACTCAGCACTGCCAAAACCCCAGAAACCCTGAAAATGGAGCTGCCAGGCCCCTTTCTCCTCACACCTCCGCCCCCCCCGCCCCCGCGCAGGAAGGGGGGATAGGGCGGGGGGGGCCGTGATCCCCCCAAAACCACCTCGTGAACCATTGGCCCCCCCAAATCCCCCACCCTACGGCCCTCCAAACCATTCCCCAAGCACCAACACCCCCTAAACTTAGGCACCCCCAAGCTCCAGAGCCCCCCAAAGCCACCCCCTCCATCCCCTGATCCCCCTAAAACTAGCCCCTCCATCCTCTGAGCCCCCCCAAACCACCCCCACCATCCCCTAAGGCCCCTAAAATCTCTCCCTCCATTCCCCAGGACCCACCAAAACCACTCGCTGAGCCCTTGATTCCCCCAAAATCACTCATCCTCGGGCCCTGGGGGCACCCAACACCACCTCCAAGCACAAAAGCCCCCCAAACACAGTCACCCCAAGCTCCAGAGCCCCCCCCATACCACCCCCTCCAACCCCCAAGACCGCCCCAAAACGACTCTCTGAGCACCTGAGTCCCCCAAAACCACCTACACTAGTGCCCTGGCCCCCTCCTCAAGCCCCTCCCCAAGCACCAACACCCCCTAAACCCAGTCACCCCAAGCTCCAGAGGACCACCCCAAAACCGCTCACTGATCACTTGAGCCCCTCAAAACTGCCCCCCAAGCACAAAAGCCCCCTAAACCCAGCCACTCCCAAGCTCCCTAGCTCCCCAAACCACCCTCTCCATCCCCTAAGCCCCCTAAAACCTCTCCCTCCATCCCCCAGGATCCCCCAAAACCACGTGCTGAGCCCTTGATTCCCCCAAAATCACCCACCTTCGGGCCCTGGGGGCACCCAACACCACCTCCAAGCACAAAAGCCCCCCAAACACAGTCACCCCAAGATCCAGAGCCCCCCAAAACCAGCCCCTTGATCCCCTGAGACCCCCAACCCCCCTAGGGACCCTGAAACCACCCCCTCCGACCCCCCGGGGCCTCCAGCGCCACTCGCTGAGCCCTTCAGCTCCCCCCAAATCCAAGGCCTCCCCTGAACCTTCTCAAGCCCTCAGATCCATCACCCCAAATCCGGCTTTCTGCGGGTCCCGGTGTCCCTGGTGTCCCCGTCCCCTCCCCGGGCTCCGTGGGTCCCGGTGTCCCCGGTGTCCCTTGTGTTGCCAGTGTCCCCAAACCCCTCCGGCTCCCTGGGTCCTGGTGTCCCCAGTGTTCCTGGGGTCCCGGTGTCCCCGTCCCCTCCTCGAGCTCTTCGTGTCCCAGTGTCCCCAGTGTCCTCAGTATCCCGCCCCGCACGAGCTCCTCGGGTCCCGGGGTCCCCATCCCCTCCCCAGGCTCCACTGGTCCCGGTGTCCCCGGTGTCTTCGTTCACTCCCCGCCTCCCCGTGGGTCCCGGTGTCCCCAGTGTCCCCCGCGTTCTCGACTCCCCGGGCTCCGCGGGTCCCAGTGTCCCCGTCCCCTCCCCGGCTCCGCGGGTCCCGGTGTCCCCTGTGTCCCCCGTGTCCCCGTCCCCTCCTTGGATCCTCGTGGGTCCCGGGGTACCCGGTGTCCCCGGTGTTCCCGCCCCCCCGGGTTCCGCGAGTCCCTCTGGCCCCGCCCCCGCCCCGCTAGGCCCCGCCCCTTCCCACGAAGCCACTCCCCTTCCCAGCAGACCCCCCCTCCTCGGTCCACGCCCCGTCTCTGACCCCGCCCCTCAGGCGTCGCTGTTGCCCCGGCAACGCTACTCCATGACGTCACTTCCGCCCCGCCGCGCGCCATTTCCTGTCGTGGCGGGGTTCGCGCCTTTCCCTCCGTTCCCCCATGGCGGCTCCGCGCCCCGGGCCCGAGTCCCCGCCCCCCGAGCCCTGAGCCCTGCCCTGTGACCGAGGGGGGCCCCGAGGGACTGTGCGAGGTGCGGGAACGGGCTGGTGCCTCTTGGGGGGCCCTGGTCATGGGGGGCTCCCCAGACATTCTGGGGGGGTCCTGGAAGTCCTTGGGCGGGGATTTCTGGGAGGATGAGAGGGCTGGGGAGGAACCTGGTGCCAGGAGGGGGTTAGGGCGTCTTGAGAGGCGCTGGTGCATTTTGAGGTGGGGGGCCTCGCCATGGGAGAGTGCTCCCAGGGGGACCCCCGGGCCTTCTGGGTGGGTCCTGGAGGGGTGAGAGGGCTGAGGTGGGTCCTGGTGCCAGGAGGAGTTTGAGGGGTGCTGCGAGGGGTAGAACTGGTGCCTCTTCGGTGTCCTGGCCATGGGAGACTCCCAGGGTCCCTGATTGGGGGTGTCCTGATGCCACGAGGTGGGTCGGGGGTCCTTTTGAGGGGTCCTGGCCATGAGCTGGGGTGCTTCCCAGGAGTCCTGGGGGTCCTTGGATGGGGAGTTCTGGGAGGATGAGAGGGCTGGGCAGAAGCCTGGTGCCAGGAGGGGTTTGCGGGGTCCTGAGTGGGGCTGGTGCCTCTTGGGGGACCCCTGGCCAAGGTGGAGGGCTCTCAAGGGGACCCCCAAGCTTTCTGTGTATGTCCTCAGGGAGTGAGAGGGCTGGGGAAGAACCTGGTGCCAGGAGGGGTTTGGGGGGTGCTGGGCGGGGGAGACCTGGTGCCTCTTTGCTATCCAGGCCATGGGAGACTCCCTGATTGGGGGTATTCTGATGCCACGAGGGGAGTCAGGGATCCTGGTACCTTTTGGGGGGGTCCTGGCCATGAGGGGGTGCTCCCAGGGCCTTGCTGGTGGGACTCTGCTTGGATGGGTGTCCTTTGACATTGGCAGAGCATCAGGGGGCTCTTTGTGCCAGGAGGTTTTTAGGGGGGGTGCTGAGGGGAGAGTGTGGTGGCTTTTGGGGGCAGCTGGCCCGAGGCGGGGAGGGGTGCGGGGGAGGGGGACAGGGGCTCCACTTGAGCTTCTTGGTGGATTCTGGGTGGACCTTGGTTTGGGTGGGAGTCCTGGGGGCTCCGGGGTCTGTGGTGCCCTCAAGGAGACTCCTGGTGCCAGGAGGGTGTTTCGAGGGGGGAAGGGAGCTGGTGCCAAGGAGTTTTGGGGGGTTGTGCAGGGCTCTTGGTGCCAGGGTGCATTTGAGGGGGGGGTCTAGGAAGGGGTTGGTAGCCATGGTGCATTTTTGGGGGGTTCCAGTGTGGTCTGGTGGCCAGGGTGCATTTGAAGTGGTCCTGGGGGAGTCCAGTGGCCCGGGTGCATTTAGGTGATACTTTGAGTGTCCTGATACTGGGGTACAATTTTGGGGGAAGAGGAGTCCTGGGGTTTGGACACCAGGATGAGTTTGGAGGTGCTGAGAGAAGAGGAAAGAACAAGGGGTGCTGGGGGAGTCTGGTTTGTGTTTGGGGGGCTTGGAGTCCATTGGGGTGGGGAGGCCACCAAGGGGCATGCTGGGGGGCCGAAATGTACTGAATATGGGGCTGTGCTGAGATCCTTGATTAGCCAGGATCCTTAATTATCCCATTTGCTTTCCAGCACCTCCTCCGTGACGCCCACCATGTTCTGGGAGCCAGCGGCACCCACAGCGCAGGCTCTGCTGGCCGCCCCCTCAGCCGAGGCCTCCACCTTTGCCAGGGTGCCGGTTTCGGCGTACGCCGATTGCTCCCAGCCATTCCAGCTGACGGAGCGCAGCTTCAGCCGCCAGTATGCTCACATTTACGCTGCGCGCCTCATCCAGATGCGGCCCATCCTGGAGGAGCGGGCGCGACAGAAGTGGGGTGAGTCGCTTTGGGAAATCGCCCCCTCCTCGCTGGCAACTGGCGTGGTGCCTGCTGGAAGCTCCCACATGGTGTTTTGATGTCAAATCCTAAGCTTGCGTACATGTGAAGGGGTCTGTCTGCGGGCACCCCGTGGTGTTGGGGACCACCTAGGGTTGTGGGGGCACCCCAAGGTGCTCGTGTCCCTTTGAGGGTCTGAGGGCTCTCCTGGGATATTGGGGTCCCTCTGGGGATATGGGGGCACCCCAGGGTGTTAGGGTCCCTCTGGTGAGTCTGGGGACACCACAAGGTGCTGGGGGCCCTGTGGAGTCTGTACCATTCCAGTGTGCTGGCAGTCTGCGTGGGCACCCCCAGGGTGCTGGGGTCCCTCTGGCGATCTGTGGGGGCACCCTAGGGTGCTGGGGTCCCTTTGAGGATCTGGGGTCTCCTCTGAGATATTAGGATTACTCTGGGGGTATGGGAGCACCCCAGGGTGTTAAGATCCCTCTGGGGGTCCCTCTGGGTGTCTGTGTGGGCACCCCCAGGGTGTTAGGGTCCCTCTGGGGCTCTTTGGGGACACTCTGGGGTGCTGGGGTCCCTCTGGCATTCTGGGGGCACCCCAGGGTTCTGGGGATATGGGGGCACCCCAGGGTGTTAGGGTCCCTCTGGGGAGTCTGCAGACACCCCAAGGTGCTGGGGTCCCTCTGGAGTCTATACCATTCCAGTGTGCTGGGGGTCTTTGGGGGCACCCCCAGGGTGCTGGGGTCCCTCAGGGGGATCTGGGGGCACTCCCAGGATGTTAGGATCCCTCTGGGGAGTCTGGGGACACCCCACGGTGCTGGGGTCCCTTTGAGGGTCTGGGGTCTCCCCAGGATCTGGGCCCCTCTCCCCACTGTTGGAGTCAGCCGTGGGGCCACTCCATGGTATGGGACACCTTGGGCATCTGGGGACACCTCAGGGTCCTGGAGCCACCACAGTGTGTGAGACCACCCTTGAGGATTTGGGGCCACCCCAGGACCTGGAGATATCTGAGGGCCCTAGGGTCACCCTGGGGCTCTGGGGTCACTCCACAGTGCAAATAACCCATGGGGTTGGGGTTTGGGGCCAGTTTAAAGCTGCCTGGAGGAGAAGGACCTGGGGGTGTTGATTGACAGCGACTGAACATGAGCCAGCAGTGGCCCAGGTGCCCAAGAAGGCCAATGGCAACTTGGCTTGGATCAGAAACGGTGTGGCCAGCAGGTCTAGGGAGGTTCTTCTCCCTCTGGACTCGGCACTGGTGAGACCGCTCCTCGAATCCTGGGGTCAGTCCTGGCCCCTCAGCACAAGAAGGATGTTGAGGCTCTGGGGCGAGTCCAGAGAAGAGCAACGAAGCTGGTGAGGGGGCTGGAGAACAAGGATTCCGAGGAGCAGCTGAGAGAGCTGGGGGTGTTTATCCTGGAGAAGAGGAGGCTGAGGGAAGACCTCATTGCTCTCTACAACTACCTGAAAGGAGGTTGAGGAGAGGAGGGAGCTGGGCTCTTCTCCCAAGTGACAGGGGACAAGATGAGAGGGAATGGCCTCAAGCTCCACCAGGGGAGGTTTAGGCTGGACATTAGGAAAAAATTTTTCACAGAAAGGGTGATTGGTCCCTGTCAGAGGCTGCCCAGGGAGGGGGTTGAGTCACCTTCCCTGGAGGGGTTTAAGGGACGGGTGGACGAGGCGCTGAGGGACATGGGTTAGTGATTGATGGGAATGGTTGGACTCAATGATCCTGGGGGTCTTTTCCAACCTGATGATTCTGTGATTCTATTCTATGATTCCTCTGCCAGCTGGTGTCCAGCCCAGCCTGGAGCATCCCCTCAGCCTTCCTAAAATCCCCTTTAGTCGCAGCTGTGTGGGAAGAGCCTTGTCGTTTGCTCTCCAGGCCTGGTCAGAGCTTCCACTCGCTGCTGGGCGCTGGAGCACAGCACAGGGTCTGCCAAGTGAGCGCTGGGCGCCAGGAAAAGGGTTGAGGGGGCTGGCGCCGGGGGGCCGTTTCCTCCCTGTGTTAGTGGTTAACGAGTGGCATCCTCGCACAATAGTTTCCATCCGAGGGTGTAATGGTGAAACAACCGCCTTGCTGCTGGCAGACCCTTCCTGCAAGCTCCAGCACGTGGCTCTGTGAGCCTGACCGCAGCCTGTTATCCAATTTCCACCCCACTGCCCTGAGCCAGCCAGCCTTTCAGCTTTGCCCTTCTAGGGAGGTTTTTGGGCTGGCTGCTTCTTTTCCTTTCTCTCCCCATCCTTGCGGGCTGTGCTGGGAAGCAAGGCCTGCACCGAGCTGCGCCAGTTCCACAGCGGATCTTGTCCGTTGGCCGTCTGGGTTTCGCCAAGAGTGCCAGGAACCAGTGGTTTCGCAAAGTTCTGCTCCCCAGCATCATGCGATGGGATGAGATTCCTGGGGTTTGTCTCAGAGCTAGATATGGCTGCAGGCAAAATCCGGACACGCAGGTCTCCTCCCTCTGAACAGACGCGTTTTAGGGGGTTAGAGCCAAGAATAAGAACCTAAAAATGTGTTGTTTTTCCTGAACTTGGAGTGTTTGCATTCTTGGGATTGATGAACCCGTGTTCCGAGCTCTGCTGAGCCCCAGGCGCCTGTGTTCACAGCGGGGGTGCTTTCCACCAGGCAGGAGTCACGTTCAGGAGGCATGTGATGAGTGTGGGGAGAGTTTGGGAAGGGGGGAAACGCCGCCCCTCCACCGCCTGCAGCCGGAGAGGAGCTGGCGGTGGAGCATGGGCTTTGGCATCGCTGTTGTAGGAGAGGAGCCTGGCCTGAGGCTTGGGATGGATGGGCTTCAGGGCTTGGTTTAAACAGGGGGAAAAAAAAGTCCTACAGACGCATGCAAGAAGGGCCTGAAGCATCTCTGAGTCCTCATGTGTGAGGTGCCTTGAGCTTGGCTTGTGGGGAGGGAGATGTGGGGTTTGTCGCCTGCAGATGCTCTCTAGCCACAAAAGCAATGAAGCTGCTGAGCTCTTGGCACCTCCTGAAGCATGTGTTGGGTCTCCTGGCTTCCTGCAGATGCCTGGCTAAAGCTCAGGGACTCATTCGTGCCTTTCAGGGATCTCCCACCTCAAAACTTGCGCTGCAAGCAGGGATTTTTCCCTCGTGGAGAACAGTTCAGTCACTGTGTGTGGCCAAGGTTCCCATGGAGGCTCAGCTCCTTCCCAAGAGGGGCCCTGAGCATGGGCACCTGGAGCATCAGCCACAGTGGGGGATTAGGGAGCAGGCAAGAGGAAGCCATGTCGCTACCCAGCAGCCTGTCTTCATGCTGGTATCTTCCCAAACTCCTGGCTGTGGTGAGGATCCTGGCTTCCAGCAGGATCTGGCCTGCACAGAGGCTGAGGTCTGGTTTCGGTATGGTGAACCCTCTCTCTTGCCTGTCAAACCAGAGCAGGATGTTTGGATCATCTCCTGGATGGGGACCAGGAACACCAGCCCCTCACACCAGAGAGCAAAAGCGTCGGCTCCATGCGCAGGTGGGACAATCCTGGACCTGTGGGCCCAACAGGAGCAATCCACGCTCTCCTGGGTGGTGGCTGGGAGCTGTAGGTCCCCCAGGCCCCAGCACGACCCAGCTTGCCTCCCCCTCAATGCAGAGGAAATGCCTGCAGGCTGTGCTGGCTCTCCTGTCTGCTCTGTTGGCCCCATCTGGCTTACACATGTGGATTCGGCTCCGCGCGCCACGATGAAAAGCAAGAGGCTTCGCAACATCCCCCACCGCCTCTTGCAGGCCCTTTCAGCTGTCTTTGAGCTTCACCTGCCCTCATGGAATCATAGAAACACAGAGATTTGTACAGCCTGGCAACATTGCTTACAGGCTGCTATAGAATCGTAGAATCTTTAGGTTGGAAAAGACCTTTGAGATCATCAACTCTGACTGTACCTGTCCACTACTAAACCAGGTCCTTCATCTACCTGCCTTATAAGCACCTCCAGGTTTGGTAGCTCCACCATCTCCCTGGGCAGCTGTTCCAGTGCTCGAGAACCCTTTCTGTGAAGAAATTGTGGCCGTCCCCGATGCCAGCTGAGCTCTGTTTCTCTTTGCAGGGAATGATGTGATGCTGAGGAAGCTCTGCGAGCTGCGGGCGGGTGAGAAGTGCTGTGTGGTAGGGACACTCTTCAAAGCAATGCAGCTGCAACCCTCCGTCCTGCAGGAGATCAGTGAGGAGGTAACAATGGGGACATGCCCTCCTGTGGGCCTCCCTTTCTGCCTCCACACGGCTCTGGGGGCTGTGCCAACAGGAATTGGGCTGTCATCCGGCTTCCCATCGCTTCCCTCCTGCTTGCTGTGACTTAGCAAGTGGGAACTGCCAGGGCTTTGAGCTGGGTAGCCAGTGTATAATCTTCCCTGTGCCTGCCTCATCCCTAGATGCTGTTGGTGCCATTGCTTTGTGCCAGAGTGCATCATGTATGCGCCTGCTTGTTGTCGTTTTTCCTGCCCTCGGAGGGTTTGGATCCAGCGGGGTTGGCCAAACAAACCTTTCCCTCCTGGTGGTTGGGAGGATGAGGGGAGCATCCAGGGAAGCTCCATCGTGCAGTGCTGGGGGGCCCTTCTGCTTTCCAGCCGGCTCACAGGGAGCTTTGTTGAGAAGTTTGAAGCCTGGTTGTCACGGCATGAGGTAAATGCCGTGCCTGCCAGGCAGGGTTCAAAAACGGCAGAGAGCTCGCCGTGGCAGTGATTGCAAACACGTTTCCCGAGGCAAGCCAGCGTGCTGTCTCCCACTGCCTGGCTGAGCCGCTTCCTCTTTGGCTGGGGAGCCACGCTCGTGTTTGCTTCGCTGGGGCGCTGCAGGGAAGCGTTAAGCAAAACCAGCTCGTCTGGGTGGTGTGCAGCTGGAGAGAGCTGCTGGGGCCTCCAAAGCGCCTTCAAAGGGCCTTCAAAGGGCCAGCCGGGGCGTTGGCCGTGCCGGCTGCTCTCGTGGGTCGCACAACCGTGGTTTCCATGAGTGGCTGGGGCAGGGAAGGGCCCTCTGGGGCAGCATCACAATCTGCCCTGTCGTCCCCCAGCACAACCTGGTGCCCCAGCCACCCATGCCCAAGTACATCCACCCTTCCGATGAGCTGATCCTGGAGGATGAGCTACAGCGGATCAAGCTGGAAGGAGCCATCGAGGTGCAGAGGCTGGTGACAGGTAGGGGATGATGTCTTCTCAGTAGGAGCCACTTCACAGGCCCTGACTGGGAGCTGACCTCCTGCTCTCTGCCATAGGGACCATCTTTGCTGTGTACGGCTCTGAGCAGGATGATGGCAAGTTCCTGGTGGAGGATCACTGCTTCGCCAGCCTGCCCCAGCCGCTGCCCTGGAAAGGCCCCAGCTCGGATCGGTGAGTGGCCACAGTGACAAGAGTGGCACTGGCACAGTGTCCCCTGCTGCATTCGCAAGCACTGGGAATGTTAAGAGTAGAGTACAGTACAATGGAGTAGAATCGAATCGAATTGTTGAGGTTGGAAAAATGCTCTCAGCTCATCCAGTCCAACCATCAGCCCAACCACACTGTGCCTGCAAAACCATGGCCCAAAGTGCCACATCCATACACTCTTTGAACCTCTCCAAGGTTGGAGACAACCCCTGCCCTGGGTGGCCTGGTCCAGGGCTTCACCACTCTGCCAGTAAAGACATTTTCCCCTAATATCCAATCTAAACCTCCTCTGGTGCAACTTGAGCCATTTCCTCTCATCTCATCCCTTGTTACTTGAGAGCGGAGCCCAGCACCCACCTCACCACAACCTCCTTTCTGGGAGCTGCAGAGAGCGATGAGGTCTCCCCTCAGCCTCCTCCAGGCTAAACAGCCCCAGGTCCCTCAGCCACTCCCAGAAACCTGGTTCTCCAGCCCCTTCCCCAGCTCTATTCCCTTCTCTGGATGCACCTCAGCCCTTCAAGGCCTTTCTTAGAGTCAGGGGCCCAGAACTGAACCCAGGATTTGTGGTGCCAAGTCCCTGCCATCGGAGCGGGCGCTCAGCTCCTGTGGTGCCTGTTGGAGCAGGTGCCCAGTGCCAAGAGAGACCACAGATGGGGACCCACATTTCCCACTCCTGGCTCTCCGAAACCCCTCACTGTGGGTAGAGAGCACGAGTGGTTCATGAACCTCTTCCGTAGGTTCGTCCTGCTGGTGTCGGGGCTGGGGCTGGGCAGTGGGAGCGGCGAGTCCCTGCTGAGCATGCAGCTGCTGGTGGATGTGGTGACGGGGCAGCTGGGCGCTGAGGGTGAGCAGAGCTGTGCCGCGCAGATCTCCCGCGTCATCCTGGCAGGGAACCTGCTCAGCCAGAACACGCAGAACCGAGACACCATCAACAAGGTACAGCGGGGAAGAGGGCTTCAGCATCAGGGACGTTCGTTGGGTCCCAGAGAATTCAGCGGAGGTGGGGAGGGACGGATCAGAGTGGCGATGGGATTGTTCCATCACTGTCTCCCCACTGACTCAGGCCAAGTACTTGACCAAGAAGACCCAGGCAGCAAGCGTGGAGGCCGTAAAGATGCTGGATGAGATCCTACTGCAGCTTTGTGTGAGTGCTTGGAGTGGCATAGGGTTGGCCAGGGAATTGGGTCATTTCTTGAGGAGGGAGCCTGACTCCTGAGCCAGAAAAGCAACACTCTGCCAGCAGCCTCAGGGTGCAGAGTGGCAAACACCCCTTCCCCGGCCCCCCAGCTTCGCTTTGAGCACAGCATATGGTGCTGTACAGGAGCGCAGCAAGGAGGGGAAGCAGCACACAACCCAGTTTCAGATCCCTCTCCTAGCATCTGGTCTCTGCAGTGATGCCAAGAGGGCTTCTTGTGGAAAAGTGGCAGGAGCCAAATTGAGGAGGAAGGCAGAGCCGGGGCAGCAGGCTCCAGCCAGGGCTTTGCTCCAAACCCCTTCCAAGGAGGGTAGATTGGCTGTCCTCAATGATTCCCACTCTTTCCACAGACCTCTCTGCCCGTGGATGTGATGCCTGGTGAGTTTGACCCCACCAACTACACGCTGCCCCAGCAGCCACTGCATCACTGCATGCTGCCCCTCGCCAGCACCTACTCCACGCTCCACCTGGTCACCAATCCCTACCAGGCTGACATTGATGGGGTCAGGTAAAGCTTGGGGTGCCACCTGCTCTGTGACAACCGCTGGTGGCCTGGGATTGCAGGGCAAGTCACAGCAAGTACAGGCAACCGAATTTCTCTTTCCGTCCTCCAAAATGGTGTAGGTTTTTGGGGACCTCGGGGCAAAACATCAGCGATATCTTCAAATACAGCAGCATGGATGACTACCTGGAGATCCTGGAGTGGACGCTGCTGGCAGGACACATCAGCCCCACAGCCCCAGACACACTGGGTAAGGCAAGGGCTGGGTGGCCACTGAGGCTGGGGGACGTTTGCCCTCCAAAGAGGTGTGAATGCAGGTTCCCCTTCTCATTTCCATCCCTTCCAGGCTGCTACCCCTTTTACAAATCGGATCCTTTCATCCTCACTGACTGCCCTCACATCTACTTCTGTGGAAATGCTCCCCGCTTCCAGTCCAAGCTGCTCAAAGGTGAGTCCAGCAGCCGGCAGCTCCCCCAGACCCTCGCTCAGGGCTGAGAACCCACGCCGAGGTGCCAACTAGGGCCTTGTCCACCTGATGCCCAGCTGTCTTTGCAGGGGAGGATGGGCAGCAGGTCCTGCTGGTGACGGTGCCCGCCTTCAGCACCACACAGACCGCCTGCCTAGTCAACCTGCATGACCTCAGCTGTCAGCCCATCAGCTTCTCTGGCTTCGGTGCCGAGGATGAGGATGGGGACATGGAGGTTGGGCACTGACTGAGCAGGCAAGGGCATGGACTCGGTAAATCCCTGCTCCCTTGGAGGGTCCTGGCGCTCGCCTCCTTTTTTTGTTGTCCTCATCTCCCAGCACAGAGCTGCTGGGGCACGGGGGAGAGGAGATGCTCATACCAATATAACTTGATTTATTTGTGTAACAAAAACCTGTGTGGAGATGACAGGGGCTGTCTGCCTCCATGCGGGCCCTGCCCTGGAGTGCAGGACCACCCCTGCCAACCCTGCTGTGCCGGGAGATGGGGATGGGGTGAGGACCTGGTCCTGCTTCACACCCTCCCTTGCCAGGCTGGCACTGCCCAGACCTTTCCTGCCTGGCTCCAGAGCCCGGCAGCCACCTGGCCTTCGGGGTGAGCGTTGGCATGACGTGCCCTGCAGGGAGCAGTGTGGCTGAGGAGCCAGAGCCCACCCAGCGTGGGCTGCTTGCGGCTCCAGGAAGACTTTGGAAGCGGATGCCAGAGCCTGTGGCAGGCAAAACCAAACCAGCTGCGAGCATCCAGCCTCGGCTCAAGGCAGAAGCGAAGGGACAAGCATTTTTTAGTCCCCAAAGTTCACGGTATAGGTCTCGGCTGTGGTGAAGGGCTGTGCTGTCCCCGTCCCCAGCTCCCAGGCCTCCGTCTCTGTCACCAGCTCGGTCACCACTTCAGTTTCTGTCTCCATCTCCCAGGTGGCAGCTGTGGGTGGCTCTTGGCTCCAGGGTGCGTAGGTCGTGCTGCTGAAGGGGAAGGGCAGGGCCGTGGTGGGCAGTGGGGCCGTGGGGCCAGTGGCGACTGTGGTGGCATTGAGACGCCGCAGCCTCATCTGCTGCCGGAGACGCATACGGTGCCGGAGACGCATCCGCAGGCGCATGCGTTCACGGGGTGTCATGGGGCGGCCGGGCACGATGCGGCGGATGGGCCGGTTCCCATTCATAGCCATGATCTCCCGGATGCGTTTCCAGTTGGAGCGTGAGAGGACAAAGTTGCATTGGGTGGCCCCGATGTCGTAGAAGACATTGCAGGTCTTGACGCTGGGATTGTAGCCCTCAGCCCGAGCTGAGACGCGGTACTCACCCGGGTTCAGGATGCGCCAGTAGTCCCCTCCACTGGCTGTAGACAGTGACGGGAGGCAGTGGGATGTGAATAGAGGCACTACGGTCCTACCAGTGCCCTTCCCAGCACCCTAACCTACACCCTACCTGTCTTGATGTTGTGGTTGATGCCCCCCACAACGATGGTGGCGTTGGCGATGGGCTCTCCCTGCTGGTCTGTCACCACGCCCTTGATGCCCCGATGGACCTACATGAGGGAAAGGGCCGAGAGAATCATAGAATCACCAGGTTGGAAAGGACCCACTGGACCCACAGTCCAACCATTCCCATCAGTCACCAAACCATGTCCCTCAGCACCTCATCCACCCATCCCTTAAACCCCTCCAGGGAAGGAGACTCAACCCCCACCCTGGGCAGCCTCTGCCAGTGCCCAATGACCTGTTCCATGAAATATTTTTTCCTGATGTCAAGGCTAAACCTCCCTCTCATCCTGTCACCTGGGAGAAGAGCCCAGCTCCCTCCTCTCCACAACCTCCTTTCAGGTAGTTGGAGAGAGCAATGAGGTTTCCCCTCAGCCTCCTCTTCTCCAGGATAAACACCCCCAGCTCTCTCAGACGCTCCTCGGAATCCTTATTCTCCAGCCCCTTCACCAGCTTCGTTGCTCTTCTCTGGACTCCTCAACATCCTTCTTGTGCTGAGGGGTCAGAACTGACCCCAGGATTCGAGGAGCGGTCTCACCAGTGCCGAGTCCAGAGGGAGAAGAACCTCCTTGGACCTTCTGGCCACGCTGTGTCTGATCCAAGCCAAGATGCCATTGGCCTTCTTGGGCACCTGGGCCACTGCTGGCTCATGTTCAACCAACACCCCCAGGTCCTTCTCCTCCAGGCAGCTTTCCAGCCAGACTTCTCCTGGTCTGTACCAAGGGGCTGTGTGGGGCTGGTGAGGCAGCTCCCAGTGTCCTGCCTGGCACATGCTGGCACCTACCTGTTCCATGAAGGTCAGCAGCGACTCCTTGTTGTTTTCCCACTCCTGCTGGAGCTCACTCTCGTGGGGGAACTTGTCACAGCCCAGGTAGACCGAGAGCTCCAGGCAGTTGGTGTGCAGGTAGCTGAAGTCGTTCATGCCTGCAAGACAATCAAGTGCCAACCCAGTCGCTCGCTCCCATTTCTGGCTGGAGAGAGCATGGGGCGGGCAAGCCGACACCGTACAGCACAGCACCCACTTACTGCCAGCCCGGGGGTGCCACTTGGCCCCCTGCACGATGCCCATGGCGTTCGTCATGTCCTGCGTGTGGCAGCCCCCCCGGAAGGTCTCAGTCATGGTGAGGTGGGCCGAGGCGTAGGAGATGGCGAGCCAGCGGAAGATGGCATGGTCAGGCGTCTCCTGCAGCTCAGGGCTGTCGTCCTCGTAGTCGTCTGGTGGGCGAGGAGCAGCCGACGGCGTCTCACTGACGGGACGGGCCGTGTCAAAAGGGTAGGACACCAGCTTCTCCCCACCCTGCAGGTTGGCTCCGAGCACGAAGGGGTTCTTGTCCATCCAGGCCATGATGGCCCGTGTCTCCACCGCCACCTGCCGAGGTGTGCGCAGTGGCGTGAGATGTCACCTCCCTGTCACCGCCCCACTGCTGTGCCCTGTGCTTTGGCTCACCGTGGCATCCTCGGCTAAGTAGTGCTCTGGGATGGGTATGTGGTGGTTGGGGAACTTGTGGGGCACCAGCTTCCTCTCCTCAGCTGCCCACAGCGCTGACGCCAAGTCTGGGAAGTTCTCAAAGAGGTCGTAGCCCTCTTCTGTCCAGTGGCCCAGCGCCCAGTTGCCCAGCTCAGATCCCTGCGGGCAGCAGTGAGCAGAGAGGCTGCCTCCCCTGTGCTGCCATCCCATCCTCTGCCCACTATCCCATCCCACCACCCACCCTCCCTCCCACCCCACTGTCCTGCTGTCCCGTCCACTGTCCCACCATTCCACCCCATGGCCTACTGTCCTGTTCCACTCTCTCACCCCATCGTCCTGCCCCACCGTCCCATCCCACCCTATCCCATCTCACCACCACCCATCCCACCCCACCATCCCCTCCCACCATCTCATCCCCTGCTCCATACTCCCATCCCATCCTACCACCTCACCATCCTATCTCATCCTATCCCCAGCTCTTTCATCCCACCACCCCATCCTCCTGCCCCACCGTCCCATCCCTTGCTCTGCCATCCCACCCCATCCCATCCCAACATCCTATCCTCTGCTCCACCATCCTCAAGCTCCACAAGGGGAGGCTCAGGCTGAACATTAGGAAAAAAATTTTCACGGAAAGTGTCATTGGGCTGGAACAGGCTGCCCAGGGAGGGGGTTGAGTCACCTTCCCTGGAGGGGTTTAAGGGACAGGTGGATGAGATGCTGAGGGACATGGTTTAGTGATTGCTAGGAATGGTTGGACTTGATAATCCGGTGGGTCTTTTCCAACCTGATGATTCTATGATCCCATCCCACCACCCCATCCCCTGCTCCCCCCAACCCTTACTGCCTCGCGGGCCAGCTCGTAGCCGTCAGGGTTGAGGGAAGGCACGAGGTGGATGCGGGTGTCGGTCACCAGGCTCCGCACGCGGGGGTTCCCGTCCTGGTACTCCTTGCACAGAAACTGCATCAGCAGGAGCAGCAGCTCCCGGCCCAGCACCTCGTTGCCGTGCAGCCCCGCCGTGTACCGGAACTCCGGCTCGCCTGCGGGCGGTGACGCAGGCAGGGTCAGCGCTCCCGGCACTCCTGCCCGCGCTGGTGGACCCAACTGCCCCTTCCTCACCCGTCTCATGCTCGCCCGGGTTGTCTGAGATCTCCATGGCGTAGATCTTCAGCCCCCGTGAGCTCTTGCCGATGTTGTAGATGCGCGTGATGGTGGGACACTCCTCGTTCACCACCTTCATCAGCTGCAGGCACAGAGGGGAGGATGATGAAAGGCTGAGCCCACTCCCCATGGAGGATCTCACCCCTCGTGGATGATCCAACCCCATGGAGGATCCCACCACGCAAGCCCTCAGCTGCCTCATGTCCTTGTAGGACTGGTGGTGGAAGTATAGGTTATCAGTGGAGGTGGGTGGGGAGGAGCAGAACTCGGGGATCTAAAAGGCCAATGGCATCTTGGCTTGTATCAGGAACGGCGTGACCAGCAGGTCCAGGGAGGTTATTCTCCCCCTGTACTCGGCACTGGTGAGACCGCACCTCGAGTACTGTGTTCAGTTCTGGGCCCCTCACCACAAGAGGGATGTTGAGGCTCTGGAGCGAGTCCAGAGAAGGGCAACAAAGCTGGTGAAGGGGCTGGAGAACAAATCTTACGAGGAGCGGCTGAGAGAGCTGGGGTTGTTCAGCCTGGAGAAGAGGAGGCTGAGGGGAGACCTTATTACTCTCTACAACTACCTGAAGGGAGGTTGTGGAGAGGAGGGAGCTGGCCTCTTCTCCCAAGTGACAGGGGACAGGACGAGAGGGAATGGCCTTAAGCTCCGCCAGGGGAGATTTAGGCTTGAGATTAGGAAGAAATTCTTAACAGAGAGGGTCGTTAGGCATTGGAACGGTCTGCCCAGGGAGGTGGTTGAGTCACCCTCCCTGGAGGTGTTTAAGGTTAGGGTAGATGAGGTACTTAGGAGCATGATTTAGAGATTGGTGGGAATGGTTGGACTTGACGATCCAGTGGGTCTCTTCCAACCTGGTCATTCTGTGATTCTGTGATCTAAGCCCAACTGCCATGGAGGATCTCATCCCTCATGAGCAATCCCACCCCAAGGAAGATTCCACCCCACAGAGGATCTCACACCACCACCATGGAAGTCCTCACCTGCCTCATGTCCTTGTAGGAGTGGTGGCGGAAGTCGAGGTTGTCAGTGGAGGTCACCTCGTTCTGCTGGGTGTAGTAGCTGCTGATTGCTGCGGAGGGGACAGGGACACGGCGGTGGGGGTCCGAGGAGCTGCCGCCCCCGCCTCAAACATCCCAGTTGGTGCTTTGGGGTGGCTCTTACTGGAGAGGGGGCAGCCCAGCACCTCGAGGCGCATGCAGAGGCTGCCGTTCCACGTCTGGGGATAAACGCGAATGTAACGGGCAACCATCGGTTCAGGGAACTCCGTCAGCACCGGCGTGTCCTTGTCCACATTGCCATAAAACATCTACCAACGGGGGCAAGATGTAGGTGATGAGGGCGTGGGGTCCCCATTGTCCCTGTCCCCAACCTAACCAGCCTGGTTTGGGGGCTCGTACCATTTCCTCGTAGCCATTGCTGTACATCACCCAGTTCTGGCTGTCATTGCTGAAGCCCACATAGAAGCTGGTGACAAAGTCCTCGCTGCGGGAGGAAGGGGAAAGGTGGGGAGAATCATGGAACTATGGAATGGGCTGGGTGAGAATGGACCTCAAAGCCCAGCCAGTCCCACCCCTGCTGCGGGCAGGGGCACCTCCCACTGGATCAGTTTGCTCCAAGCCCCGTGCAACCTGGTCTTGGAGGGTCCCCAAGCTGCTCCCCCACCCCGTGTCCCCTCGTGCTTGTCACTGTACTGGATCTGGGAGTCCCGGCCCTGGGTGATGACACCGGTGAACTTGGTGGTCCGGCGCGTGTCCACCTCGATCCAATGCGCCCGGCTGTCATCCTCGGCACACCAAGCCCCGTCAAAGAAATCGTCCTCATTGGTGCCCGCCTGAGGTGGGGGACAGTGAGGGGTCGTGGGTCTGGTGGCAAGAGAGGGATGGGGACATGGCTGGAGTCCCACCAGCGTGGTGGGATGGGCAACCCTCACCTGCATGTTGAGGCGCCCGCGCTGGGCACCCAGCCCGTGGCGCAGCATGGAGGAGGCCAGGATCTGGTCGTCCTCGATGCGGTGGGACTCGAGGCCGATGGGGGGACATCCTGGAGAGGGGGGGAGATGATGGGCACCCCCCCACCCAGCAGGGACTTCTTTGTCCCCCTAGGAGTGGGGAAACTCACTTGTTTTCTCCTCTGGAGGAGGCAATTCGTCCTCGTCCGGATCCCACTTCTTCCCCCCTGTTTTTTTGGGTTTCCCTGGAAAAAGGGGCACAGTGAGGGGGGGGGGGGGGGGGGGGCAGAGGTTGGGAGGCAGAGCCAGGAGGTTGGGGGGGGCACCAACCTTTGCGGTCCCGGGTCTTCTCCTCGGCCCAAGGGTCCTCCTCTTCCTCCTTGCTGCTGCCACTTTTCTTGGGCTTCACTGAGGTGGGAGAGCAGCCACTGGGGTGGTGGCACCCGCCTCATGGATGTCCCACCGGCCCCAGCGATGTCCCACCCACCCCAGGGGTGTCCTCCACGCCCCATGGGTGCCCCGCACGCCCCAGGGATGTCCCACACACCCCAGGGATGCCCCACACGCCCCAGGGATGCTCCACACACCCCAGGGATGCCCCACACGCCCCAGGGATGCTCCACACACCCCAGGGATGCTCCACACGCCCCAGGGATGCCCCACACGCCCCAGGGATGCCCCACACGCCCCAGGGATGTCCCACACACCCCAGGGATGCTCCACACGCCCAGGGATGCTCCACACACCCCAGGGATGCTCCACATGCCCAGGGATGCTCCACACGCCCCGGGGATGCCCCACACACCCCAGGGATGCTCCACACACCCCAGGGATGCCCCACACGCCCCAGGGATGCTCCACACACCCCAGGGATGCTCCACCCGCCCCAGGGATGCCCCACACACCCCAGGGATGCTCCACCCGCCCCAGGGATGCCCCACACACCCCAGGGATGCTCCACACGCCCCAGGGATGCTCCACACGCCCCAGGGATGCCCCACACGCCCCAGGGATGCTCCACACTCCCCAGGGATGCTCCACACGCCCCAGGGATGCCCCACACACCCCAGGGATGCTCCACACGCCCCAGGGATGCCCCACACGCCCAGCCCCTGCCTCTCACAGGGTTTGAGTTTCTCCTCATCCGTCTCCATCTCGTCCTCTTTGTCCGGGTGCTTCCTGGGCTTCGGCGGGGGGGGCAGCCCGTACTCCACTGTGGGGGGAACAGGGGGCTGGGACCCCTTCAGGGCCGGGGGGGGTGGGGGGACCTGGGACCCCCCCTTAGGGCTGGGGGAGCAGGGGGGAGCTGGGACCCCTTTGAGGGGGAAAGGGGGGGCGCAGACACCCCTTTAGAGCTCCCCCCCTTGACACTCACAGTCATCGTAGTCGGGGTGCTGGAAGGGCTCCTCGTAGTCCCCTTCAGTCACCAGGACGGTTGGGGGCGCAGGCTGCGGGGGGGGCACCTCTGGCAGTTCTATGGAGGGTGAGAGGGGCTGTGCTGGGGATTGGGGGACCCTCTACTTCAGGGGGGGGTGCATGTGGGGTTCCCCATACCCCCATGGATCCCCATGCCTCTCCCATGCCCGCAAGGGTCCCCTGTGCCCCTAGGGTGTCCCCTATGTCCCTAAGGGGTCCCCCATTGGGTCAGTGTGCCCCTATGGAGTCCCCATGCCCCTATGGGACCCCCTATATTCCCAGGGGGTTCCATGGGGTCCCCTATGTCCCCAAGGGGTCCCCATAGACCTATGGGGTCCCCTGTGGGGTCGGTATGCTCCTATGGGGTCTCCTGTGCTCCTATGTCCCTAAGGGGTCCCCCATGGGGTCAGTGTGCTCCTATGGGGTCCCCTATGTCTCTATGGGGTCCCCTATGTCCTCAAGGGGTCCCCATACCCCCCCATAGGGTCAGTGTGCCCCTATGGGTTCCCCATGTCCCTGTGGGGTCTCCTGTGCCCCCATGGTGTCCCCATACCCCAGTGGGTTCCCCGGGTCCCCCCAGGACCCCTCTAAATCCCCATGGGATCCCTGTTGCCCCCCCAAAAGCTCCCCTATGCCCACCCTGACTCCAGGCTGCCCCAAATTGATGCTCCACCGGGTCCCCAAGGTTGGGGCTCGTCCCCTCATGCCACTCCGAGTGGTACCACCCCCCTCATTGTCCCTCTGTCCCCCCACTTACGCGGCTCCTCAGGCTGGGGCCAAACCCTGTCGGGTTTCTTCCTGCTCGGGGGTTTGCGGGGTTTCTGCTGCCGTCGGATGTACTCGACTGGGGACAGAGAGGGTGACAGTGGCTTTGGGAGGAGTAGGGGGGGACGTACTCTCCGGTGTCCCCCACCCATGTCCCCAAACCGTACAGTCCTCGTAGTCCTCCCGCTCCAGCTGCTCGTTGTAGTCCAGCGTGGGTGGCTCTGGCTCCTCTGGGACCTCTGCGGGGAGGGGACACATGGGGAAGGGGAGCCAGGGGCAGGGAGGTGGCACTTGGGAATCGAGGTGTGACACCAGGGAGGTGGCACTGAGGGACAGGGAGGTGACCTCAGGGAGTAGGTGGGTGGCACTTGGGAATAGGGAGGTGACACTGGGGTGCAGGGAGGTGGCATTTGGGAGCAGGGGGTGACATTGGGGAGCAGGGAGGTGACATTTGAGAGCAGGGGGTGACACTGGGGAGCAGGGAGGTGAAATTTGGGAGCAAGGGGTGACAATGGGGAGCAGGGAGGTGGCCCCAGGGTGCAGGGAGGTGGCACTTGGGAATAGGGAGGAGACTCTGGGGTGCAGGGAGGTGGCATCTGGGGCACAGGGAGATGGAACTTGGGTGCAGGGAGATGGCACTTGGGAATAGAGGTGTGACACGAGGGAGGGGGCGCTGAGGGACAGGGAGGTGGAACTGGGGTACAGGAAGGTGAAACTGGGGAGCAGGGAGGTGACCCCAGGGAGTAGACGGGTGGCACTTGGGAATAGGAAGGTGACTCCGGGGAGCAGGGGGTGACACTGGGGTGCAGGGAGGTGGCATTTGGGAGCAGAGTGTGGCGCTTGGGTGCAGGGAGGTGACCAGAAGGAGCAGGGGCATGGCACTTGGGAATAGGGAGGTGACACTGGGGAGCAGGGGGTGGCACTGGGGAGGTGGCCCCAGGGTGCAAAAAGGTGGCACTTGGGAATAGGGAGGTGACTCTGGGGTGCAGGGTGGTGACACTGGGGCACAGAGAGATGGAACTGGGGTGCAGGGAGGTGGCATTTGGGAATAGGGAGGTGGCACTGAGGTGCAGAGGGGTGACCCCAGGGAGTGGCACTTGGGAATAGAGATTGTGACCCCCAGGGAGGTGGAACTGGGGAGTGGGGAGGTGGCACCCGGGATACAGGGAGGTGGCACTTGTTAACAGGGAGCTGGCCCTGGGGAGCAGGGAGGTCGCCCTGGGACACAGGGAGGTGGCCCAGGGCCAGGATGCTCACCAGGCTGGGGCTCAGGGTTCCAGTCCTCCCAAGGCTCACTTGGCTCCTCCAGGTCCCCTGGGGACAGGGACACAGAGCAAGGGGTTGGCGGTGCCCCCCGACACCCCTCCAGCATCCCCACACTGAGAGAAAATCCCAGGAAGGGAGGTTGGGCAGGGAGGTGACCCCCAAAATCCCAGTGTGGGGGTGTGTGTGTGTGACCCCTCTGGGGACCCCATGGGGAACAAAGTCCATCCAGGGAGCCGAGCAGGACACGGGGTGACACCCCAGTGTGTCAACCGCCCCCCTAGCCCAGCTGGCAATGAGATGGGCCCCCCAAAACTCACCTCGGCCACCTCCATCCTCCTCCTCCTCGTAGGGCGAAGGCTGCTCAGGGAAGTGGGGTGTCCCCACGTCCTCCTCACCCCACGGTGACAGCGGGATAGTGGGGGGCTCCGGAGGGTTGGTCAGTGGCTCTGGTGGCTTCTTGCTGGAGGGTTTCTTGGGGGGCTTCTCCTTGGGGGGCTTCTCCTTGGGGGGCTTCTCCTTGGGCTTTTTGGAGCCTTTTGGGGGCTTCTCGGAGCCTTTTGGGGGTTTCTCCTTGGGGGGCTTGTCCTTGCCCCGGTCCTTGTCCTTCTTGGCTCCCCGCGCTCTCTCCTTGGGCTTCTTGGTGGGTTTGGGAGGTTTCTCCTTCTTCTTCCCTTTCTTGCCTTTCTGAGGCTCCTTCACCCGCTCCGGGGACCCTGCGGGTGGTTGAGGGTGAGGGAGGGGCCGGGGTCGGGGTCCGCTCGGGACCGGGGACCCTCGCTTACCGGGGTCGGTGCCGGTACCGGTGAAGCCCGGGTCGGTGCCGGTGCCCAGGTCGGTGCCGGCGAAGCCCCGGTCGGGGTCGGTGCCGGTGTCGGAGCCGTCGCCGCCGAGGAATCCCCGCAGGAAAGCTTCGATCTCGGCGTCCGAGAGCGCGGGCGGCGCGGCCGGAGCCCCGGGCGGCTGCAGCGGCAGCAGCAGCGGCAGCAGCAGCGGCAGCAGCAGCGGCGGCCGCATCGCCGGCACCGGGAGCGGGACACGCGGGGAGCGGGAGGGACGGACACGCGGGGAGAGGGACACGCGGCGCGGGGGGGGGGGGGAAGGGGAGGGGAGGGGGGCGGGATTGGAGCGGGGAACCGGGAACGGGAATGAAGCAGCACCGGGAACGGGAATGGAACCGGTACTGGCAGCGGGAATGGAACCGGGAACGGGAATGGTACCGGGAATGGAACCGAGAACGGGAACGGAACCAGCACAGGGAACGGGAATGGGACTGGTACCGGGAGTGGAACCAGTACCAGGAATGGGGAGGGAACCGGTAACAGGAATAGAACCAGTACCGGGAATGGGAAAGGGAATGGAACTGAAAACGGCGATGGAACTGGACCCGGTACCGGGAGTGGGAAAGGAACCAGCAGTGGAAATAGTATCGGGACTGGGAACGGCAATGGAACTGGACCCAGTACTGGGAATGGGAATGGAACCAGCAGTGGGAATAGTATCAGTACTGGGAACGCAACTGGAACTGGGAACGGGAATTGTATCACTACTTGGAACGGGAATGGGACTGAACCTGGGATTGGAACCAGTACCAGTGCTGGGAATGGAACTGGGAACGGGAATTGTATCACTACTTGGAACGGGAATGGGACTGAACCCGGGATTGGAACCAGTACCAGTGCTGGGAATGGAACAGGGAACGAGAATGGGACTGGAACTGGGAATGGGAATGGTAAAGGAACCAGGAACGAGAACGGGAATGGAACAGAGAATGGGAATGGGACTGGACCCGGGATTGGAACTGGTACCAGTGCTGAGGATAGGATCGGGACCAGGAATGGGAATGGAACCAGGAACAGGAATGGAACCAGTACTGGGAATGGGACTGATACCGGCACTGGCAATGGAACTGGGAAAGAGAATGGAACTAGCAGTGGGAATGGTACCAGTACTGGGAATGGAACAAGTACTGGGAATGGGACTGATACCGGCACTGGGAATGGAACTGGAACTGGTACTGGGAATGGGACTGGGACCAGCAGTGGAAATGGTATCAGTACCAGGAACAGGGATGGGACTGATTCTGGCAATGAAACTGGCAATGGGAATGGAACTGGTACCAGGAAAGGAAGCGGTATCGACACTGGGAATGGAACCAGGAACTGGACCCGGTACCGGGAACAAGAATGGGACCAGCCATGGGAACAGTAGCAGTACCAGGAACGGAAATGGGACTGTAACCGGGAATGGAACCAGTACCGGCACTGGGAATGGAATCAGGAATGGGAATGGAACTGGAACTGGTACCGGGAATGGGAATGGGACCGGTACTGGGAATGAGAATGGGACTGGTACCAGGAATGGAACCGACAGTGGGAATTGAACTGGTACAGGGATTGGAACTGGTACTGGCACTGGGAACAGAATCAGGAACAGGAATGGCACTGGCACCAGCACCAGGAACAGGAATGGGAATGGAACTGGCAATGAAACCACAGAATTGGAACCAGTACTGGCACTGGGAACGGAACTGGGGATGGGAATGGAATTGGACTCGGTACCAGGAATGGGAATGGAACCAGCAGTGGGAATAGTACCAGTTCTGGGAATGAGAATGGGACTGATACTGGCAAGGGAACTGGCAATGGGAATGACACTGGTACCGGGATTGGAACCAGTATCAGTACTGGGGATGGAACCAGGAATGGAAATGGACCTGGTACCAGGAACAAGAATGGAACCAGTACTGGGAATGAAACCGGCAATGGGAATGGGACTGGTACCGGGATTGGAACTGGTTCCAGCACAGGCAATGGAACTGGGAACAGGAATGGAACCAGCACTGGGAACGAGAATGGGAACAATATTGGCAATGGAACTGGTACCGGGAATGGTATCAGTACCAGGAACGGGAATGGAACTGGTACCAGGACTGGAACCGGGACCGGGTCTGGGAATGGAACCAGGAACGGGAATGGGCCTGGTACTGGAGTGGAACCAGCAGTGGGAGTGGGAGCAGTACTGGGAATGAGAATGGGACTGGTACTGGGACTGGAACCGGCAATGGGAATGGAACCAGTACCAGCTACAGCAATGGCAATGGGACCAGTACCGGCACCGGCAATGGGAATGGACAGGAACCAGGATGCACCAGTGTGGAACGACACTGGCACTGGCTCAGCACCACACCGGAACCCACTGGGACCCCTGTCCAGAGCTGGAGCACAGGGGCGCACGGAGCTTACACCCTGCAGCCCAGGACAGACAAACAGACATGCGTTTGCAGACACACGCACTGCCCTGGCTCTGCAGCCGTGCACTCAGACACCGTCACCATGTGCGGCACACGGGACACACGTGTGGGACACACACGTGGGACACACACGTGGGACACAGACGTGGGACAAGTCTCACGGGACACACGGACACGCACACGCACCCAGCACACTCTTGCATACAGATCAGGGCCCCCAGGCTCCCCGGGCCCCCCCGGCACTGGGGCTGAGGCCGCACGCGCTCGTCTCCCGTGTGGCGTGAGTCACGGCCCAGCAATGCTGCGGGGGGGGGCCCAGCCCAGTGCCTCCCAGTTAGCCTCGGCTGCAGGCTTCCCCTCCAGTGCTGCTCCCAGTACAGCCTTCTCCCCCAGTTACAGTTCCCCCAGTACAGCTCCCAGTACAGCCTCCCCTCTCCCAGTTCCTCCTATCCAGTACAGCTCTCCCTTCCCAGTATAGCCTCCAGTGCAGCTCCTAGTACAATCCCTTCCCCCAGTGCTGCTCCCAGTACAGCCTCCCCCGTCCCAGTACAGCCCTCCCTTCTCACTACAGCCTCCCAGTACAGCCTCCCCTGTCCCAGTACAGCCCTCCCTTCTCACTACAGCCTCCCAGTACAGCCTCCCCTGTCCCAGTACAGCCCTCCCTTCTCACTACAGCCTCCCAGTACAGCCTCCCCTGTCCCAGTACAGCCCTCCCTTCTCACTATAGCCTCCCAGTACAGCCTCCCCCCTCCCAGTACAGCCCCCTCCCTTCCCAGTACAGCCTCAGTACAGCTCCCAGTACAATCCCTTCCCCCAGTGTTGCCCCCGTTACAGCCACCCCTTTCCCAGTCACAGCTCCCAGTACAGCATCTCCCAGTACAGCCCTCCCCTCCCACTATAGCCTCCCAGTACTGCTCTCCCTTCCCAGTACAGCTCCCAATACAGCCCCCCTCCCAGTTACAGCTCCCAGTACTGGTACAGCCCCCTCCCAGTGTCCCTCCCCAGTACAGGGGGGTCCCAGCACTGGGGGGCTGGTCCTAGGAGGGTGAAGGGGGGGTTCCCAGCTAGGTGGGGGAGTGGTCCCAGAGCTGGGGGTCCCAGTGGGTTGGGGGTTCCCAGCAGGGGGGAGTGTCCCAGCGAGGGGATCCTGGAACTGGGTGCTCCCCTCCCTTACCCCCCCTGCTGTCAGGGCCCCCCCAGCACCCACGTTCTCCCCACCCTTTTCCTGCGCCTGAGTCACCCACGCCTTCCGGGTGCCCTGCGGCTGTCGGGGCGTCCGTCTGTCCTGCTGGGGTATGTCCGTCTGTCAGTCCTTTCGGGGTGTCTGTCCAGCTGTCTGTGGGGTTGTTTATCCGTGAGGGGGGAGCAGGGGGAAGGGAGGTGGGCAATTGGGTGTCTGTCCTCCCCACTGTCTGTCTGCCCATTGAGGTGTCTGTCTGTCCATGAAGGTGTCTGTCCATGGAGGTGTCTGTCTGTCCTCCCTGCTGTGTGTCTGTCTATTGGGGTATCCATCTGTCCATCGCAGGGCTGGTGCCTCTTGGAGTGTCCATCTGTCTGTCCTGGGGGGGCTTCCCACCCACTGGGCTGTCTGTCTGTCTGCTGGGATGTCCATCTGTCTGTCCTGGGGGGGCTTCCCACCCACTGGGCTGTCTGTCTGTCTGCTGGGATGTCCATCTGTCCCACCAGGTGTCCACCTCTCCGTGGGGCGTCCATCTGTCCGTAGGGGTGTCTGTCTGCCCTGCTGAGTCTCCATCTGTCTATTGGGGAACCTCTGGCTGTTGGGTTGTCTGTCTGTCCCCAGAGGTGTCCACCTGCCCACAGGGGCATCCGTCTGCCTGTAGAGGTGTGTCTATCTGTCCATCAGGGTGTCCACTTGTCCTTCTGGGTGTTTGTTAGGGCTTCTGCCCATCCTTTGGTGTGTCTATCTGCCCTTTGAGGTGTCCACTTGTCCTTCTGAGCTTCTGTTTGGGTGTCTGTCCATCCTCTGGGTGTCCATCTGTCAGTCAGGGCATCTACCTGTACTTCTGAATGTCCGTCTGTCCATCAAGGTGTCTGCCTGTCCTTCAAGGTGCCTGCTGGGGAGTCTGCCCATACTTTTGGGTGTCCATCTGCCCATTAGGCTGTCTGTCCTTCTTTCTGGGTGGCCATCAGCTCGTCTACGTGTCCTTCTGGGCATCTACTGGGGCACTGTCCATCCTTCTGGGTATCTGTCCATCCTTCTGGGTGTCTATCTGTCCTTCTGGGTGTCTGTCCATCCTTTCTGGTGTCCATCTCACTATTGGGGTGCCCTTTGCCCTCCAGGCTCCCCATTCAATGCTGTGGATGTATCTTCTTGGACTTCAGTAAAGCCTTTGACACAGTTTCTCCCAGCATTCTGCTTCAGAAACTGTCACCTCTGGCCTGGACAGGTGCACACTCTCCTGGGTGGAAAACTGGTTGGATTGAGGGCCCAGAGAGTGGTGGGAAATGGAGTTAAATCCAGCTGGAGGCCAGTTCCAAGTGGTGTCCCCAGGGCTCAGTGCTGGGTCCAGCCCTGTTCAATGTCTTCATCAATGACCTGGATGAAGGCATCGAGGGCACCCTTAGCAAGATTGCAGGTGACACTGAGCTGGGTGGAAGCTGGATCTGCTGGAGGGTCAGGAGGCTCCAAAGGGATCTGAACAGGCTGGATCCATGGGCTGAGACCAACGGGATGAGGTTTAACAAGGCCAAATACCGGGTCCTGCACTTGGGGCACAACAACCCTGAGCAGCTCCAGACTAGGAGAAGTCTGGCTGGAAACTGCCTGGAGGAGAAGGACCTGGGGGTGCTGGTTGAACAGGAGCCAGCAGGGGCCCAGGTAACCAAGAAGGCCAGTGGCATCTTGGCTTGGATCAGACACGGCGTGGCCAGCAGGTCCAGGGAGGTTCTTCTCCCTCTGGAGTCAGCCCTGGGGAGACTGCTCCTCGAATCCTGGGGTCAGTTCTGGCCCCTCACCACAAGAAGGATGTTGAGGCTCTGGAGCGAGTCCAGAGAAGAGCAACGAAGCTGGTGAGGGGGCTGGAGAACAAGGATTCTGAGGAGCGGCTGAGAGAGCTGGGGGTGTTTATCCTGGAGAAGAGGAGGCTGAGGGGAGACCTCATTGCTCTCTCCAACTACCTGAAAGGAGATTGTGGAGAGGAGGGAGCTGGGCTCTTCTCCCAAGAGTGGGGGACAGGACGAGAGGGAATGGCCTCAGGCTCCACCAGGGGAAGTTCAGGCTGGACATCAGGAAAAAAAAAATCACAGAAAGGGTCACTGGGCACTGGCAGAGGCTGCCCAGGGAGGGCGTTGAGTCACCTTCCCTGGAGGGGTTTAAAAGATGGGTGGATGAGGACATGGTTTAGTGATTGATGGGAATGGTTGGACTCGATGATCCCGTGGGTCTTTTCCAACCTAGTGATTCTATGATTCTGTGATCTCTCATGCTCTCCATCTCATTGCGTCCCTCCATCCGTAGGTCCATCCACCCGCTCATCACCACCTCCCTGACACCATGTACACTGCGCTCCCCAAAAGGTACCACCCCTCTCCCCACCTCCCCATCCCCTCAACCCCTCCAGCTCTCACTGCCCTTGCCCCACAGTGGTTCCCCCTTTGGCCCCTCCGCCACCCTCCCGGGGCTGCACATCTGGCGGGTGGAGAAGCTTCAGCCGGTGGAGGTCCCCAAGGCGTCGTGGGGCACCTTCTTCTCAGGGGACGCTTACTTGGTGCTGCACAATGGAACAGACGAGTGTGCCCACCTCCACCTCTGGATAGGTGAGCCATGGCGGGGGTGGTGGTGGTGGTGGAGACATTGTGGGGGGGACGTTGGTGGTGGTGGTGGGACCATTAGTGTTGATGGGACCATTGGTGGTGATGGGACCATTGGTGGTGATGGGACCATTAGTGGTGGTGGGACCATTGGTGGTGGTGGGACCATTGGTGGTGATGGGACCATTGGTGGTGGGACCATTAGTGGTGGTGGGACCATTAGTGGTGGTGGGACCATTGGTGGTGGTGGGACCATTGATGGTGGGACCATTAGTGTTGATGGGACCATTAGTGGTGATGGGACCATTGGTGGTGATGGGACCATTGGTGGTGATGGGACCATTAGTGGTGGTGGGACCATTGGTGGTGGTGGGACCATTGTTGGTGGTGGGACCATTGTTGGTGGTGGGACCATTAGTGGTGGGACCATTGGTGGTGATGGGACCATTGGTGGTGGTGGGACCTTTGGTGGTGGTGGGACCTTTGGTGGTGGTGGGACCATTGGTGGTGATGGGACCATTGGTGGTGGGACCTTTGGTGGTGGTGGGGACGTTGGTGGTGGCCCATTGATGGTGGTGGTGGAACCATTGGTAGTGGTGGTGGGGATGTTGGTGCTGGTGGTGGGACCATGATGCTCAGCGCTGGCTCTGCCCCAGGTCGGGATTCCTCACGGGACGAGCAAGGCGCCTGCGCTCTCCTCTCCACCCAGCTCAATATCCTGCTGGGCGAGCGCCCCGTCACGCACCGCGAGGTGCAGGGCAACGAGTCCGATGTCTTCATGGAGTACTTCCCTCATGGCATCACCTACCAGGTGGGGGTAGCGGGCAGCTCTGACAGGTGCTCCTGGTGCTCAGCATCCCTACCGGGGTCTCAGCATCCCCACCATGCTGGTTATTCCCCCCTGGGCACGTGAGATCCCCTCTGGATGTTAGTGACCCCCCCTGGATGCTCAGCACCCCTGCTGGGTGTTGGTGACTCCCCCTGGATGCTCAGCACCCCTGTCAGGTGTTGGTGACCCCCACTGGATGCTCAGCACCCCTGTCGGGTGTTGGTGACCCCCACTGGATGCTCAGCACCCCTGCTGGGTGTTGGTGACCCCCCCTGGATGCTCAGCACCCCTGCTGGGTGTTGGTGACTCCCCCTGGATGCTCAGCACCCCTGTCAGGTGTTGGTGACCCCCACTGGATGCTCAGCACCCCTGTCAGGTGTTGGTGACCCCCACTGGATGCTCAGCACCCCTGCTGGGTGTTGGTGACCCCCCCTGGATGCTCAGCACCCCTACTGGGTGTTGGTGACTCCCCCTGGATGCTCAGCACCCCTGTTAGGTGTTGGTGACCCCCACTGGATGCTCAGCACCCCTGCTGGGTGTTGGTGACCCCCAGTGGGTGCTCAGCACCCCTGTTGGGAGTTGGTGACCCCCACTGGACGCTCAGCACCCCTGTGCCGGCAGGATGGTGGAGTGGACTCGGCCTTCAAGCCCTCCCGTGCCAGAGCCGGCCCCGTGCGCAAACTTTACCAGGTGAAGGGCAAGAAGAACATCCGAGCGAGCGAGCGGGACCTGAGCTGGGGCAGCTTCAACACCGGCGACTGCTTCATCCTCGACCTGGGAGAGGTGGGTGGGGGCCGCGAGGTGGCTCTGTCCCTCCTGTCCCTCTCCTGGCCCCAAAGTTTTCTTGCTCAGTGCATGTTCTTCTGGGTGTCCATCTGACCTCTGGGGTGTCTCTCTGGTCACTGAGGCATGTGCTCGTCCATAGGGTTGGCTCTCTGTCCTTCTGGGTGTCCATCTGTCCTCTGGACACTGGGGCATCTGCTCATCCATAGTGGTGGCTCTTTGTCCTTCTGGTTGTCCATCCCTTGTAGTGTCCATCTGCCTGGGGAAGCATCCATCCATCCCCAGGGGTTGCTGCCTGGTTTTCTGGATCTGTCTGCTGGGATTTCCATCTGTCCTTCCGAGTATCGGTCCAGTGGGTTTGTCCGTCTTTCCTTCCACGTGGTCTTCTGTCCACTGGGGCATCTGTCTGTCCTTGGATGCCTGTCTCTTGAGATACCCACCAATCGGTCAGGTCATCCCTCTGTCCATAGATGTGTTTGACTTCTGTCCATCTAGGTGTCCAGCTGTCCATTGGGGCATCCGTTTGTCCATCTGGGTGTCCATCTATTGGAGTGTCCATCTCTTGGGGTGTTCATTTCCCCGCTGGGGCATCTCCCCAGTCGCTTCAACCCCAGCAACCGCTCCATCCTCAGTCTGGGTGAGGTGCCTTGGGGGCCACCACAGGATGGTTCCATCACTGCTGTCCCTTTTCCTGTCCCCAGATCCTTTTTGTCTGGTGCGGGGCCAGGTGCAACGTGCTGGAGCGCAGCCGGGCGCAGGAGCTGGCCGCAGCCATCCGGGACAGCGAGCGGGGTGGCAAGGCTCGCCTGGAGATTGTGGTGGACGGCGAGGAACCACCTGAGATGCTCCAGGTGCACCAGGACCCTGATGTCCTTGCTGGGAGGAGAGGGGACCTGGGTGTCCCCATGGCGTGGCTCTGTGACCACCCACGTCTCTTCACCCGGCAGGTTCTGGGCCCCAAGCCCCCCTTGCAGGAGGGCAGCCCCGAGGAGGACATTGTGGCCGATCAGAGGAATGCGGGGACAGCCATCCTCTACAAGGCAAGGTCACCACAGGACACCATGGTGGCCCTGGGGCTGGGCGTGGGCAGGGGACACCATGGTGGCCCTGGGAGATCATAGAATAGAATTAGAGAATCACAAGGTTAGAAAAGACCCCCAGGATCATCGAGTCCAACCATTCCCATCAATCACTAACCCATGTCCCTCAGCGCCTCGTCTACCCGTCCCTTAAACCCCTCCAGGGAAGGTGAATCAACCCCCTCCCTGGGCAGCCTCTGCCACTGCCCAGTGACCCTTTCTGTGAATTTTTTTTCCTGATGTCCAGCCTGAACCTCCCCTGGTGGAGCTTGAGGCCATTCCCTCTCATCCTGTCCCCTGTCCCTTGGGAGAAGAGCCCAGCTCCCTCCTCTCCACAACCTCCTTTCAGGTAGTTGCAGAGAGCAATGAGGTCTCCCCTCAGCCTCCTCTTCTCCAGGATAAACACCCCAGCTGTCTCAGACGCCCCTCGGAATCCTTGTTCTCCAGCCCCCTCACCAGCTTCGTTGCTCTTCTCTGGACTCGCTCCAGAGCCTCAACATCCTTCTGGTGCTGAGGGGCCAGAACTGACCCCAGGATTCGAGGAGCGGTCTCACCAGTGCCGAGTCCAGAGGGAGAAGAACCTCCCTGGACCTGCTGGCCACACCGTGTCTGATCCAAGCCAAGATGCCCTTGGCCTTCTTGGCCACCTGGGCCTCTGCTGGCTCCTGTTCAACCAGCACCCCCAGGTCCTTCTCCTCCAGGCAGTTTCCAGCCAGACTTCTCCTAGTCTGGAGCTGCTCAGGGTTGTTGCACCCCAAGTGCAGGACCCGGCATTTGGCCTTGTTAAACCTCATCCTGTTGGTCTCAGCCCATGGATCCAGCCTGTTCAGATCCCTTTGGAGCCTCCCGACCCTCCAGCAGATCGATGCTTCCACCCAGCTTAGTGTCATCCACAAACTTGCTAAGGGTGCCCTCGATACCTTCATCCAGGTCATTGATAAAGACATGGGGCTGGGCATGGCCAGAGGACACCACGGTGGCCCTGGATGGGACATGGTGCAGTGGCCATGCAGGGGGACATGGGGCTGGGCACATCCGAAGGACGCTGTGGTGGCCCCACGGTGATGTCCTGGCCCCGGGCAGGTGTCGGACGCCACGGGGCAAATGGCCCTGAGCCAGGTGGCTGCGAGCAGCCCCTTCAGCCAGAACCTGCTCTGCTCCGACGACTGCTTCGTGCTGGACAACGGCGCCGGCGGCAAGGTCTACGTCTGGAAAGGTGCCCGGGGAGGGGGATGGCAGAGGATCTGGGGACGGGAGCCACCCCTGCGGTGGCCCTGATGTCCCCATCCGCAGGGCGTAAGGCCAACGAGCAGGAGCGCCAGGCAGCCCTGAGGGTGGCCGAGGAGGTGATCGCCCGCATGGGCCACTCGCCCCGCACACAGGTGGGTGCAGGCGGCAAGGGGCACCCGGGGGACGTCACCCCATCCCTGTCCCCTCCCTGTCCCTGTCCCGGCAGGTGGAGATCCTGCCCCAGGGCCATGAGACGCCCCTCTTCAAGCAGTTCTTCACTAGCTGGAAGTGAGAGAGTGGGTGCCCGCAGGGCCAGTGCCTGGCACAGCGAGGCACCGGGCTTGTGCTGGCTGCGTCACCTCCCTGCCTTCGCCTGCATCTGCTCAGCTGTCCCTGTCCCCTGCCACTGTCATCCCTGTGCCACCCCCATCCCCTGCCACTCTCATCCCTGTGCCACCCCCATCCCCTGCCATCCTCATCCTAGTGCCACCCCATCCATGTGCCACCCCCATCCCCTGCCACCCTCATCCCAGTGCCACCTCATCCGTGTGCCATCCCAATCCCCTGCCACCCTCATCCCTGTGCCACCCCCTCCCCTGCCATCCTCATCCCTGTGCGACCCTCATCCCTTGCCACGCCCATCCCTGTGCCATCCTCATCCCCTACCACCCTCATCCTGTGCCATCCCCAGCCCGTGCCACCCTCATCCCTGTGTCACCCCCATCCTCATCCCCTGCCACCCTCATCCCTGTGCCGTGCCACCCCCATCCCCTGCCACCCTCATCCCTGTCACCCCCAGGCCCTGCCACCCTCATCCCTGTGCCACCCTTAGCTCATGCTACCCTCATCCACGTGCCACCCCATCCCCTGCCACCCTCATCCCTGTCACCTCCATCCCCTGCCATCCTCATCCCTGTGCCACCCCAATCCCCTGCCACCCTCATCCTGTGCCACTCTCATCCCGTGTTTCCCAATCCCACCCCCATGCCAATGTCACTCCCATTCACATCATCTCCATCCTCACGCCATCCCTTCACTCTCACCATCTTTCCCCTCAAGCCCACAACCCTGCACCCACACCGTCACGTCCCCATGCCTGTGCCATGCCCACGCTGTCCCTGTGCCCACGCCACCTCTGTCCCCACAGTGTCCCACGCTGTCCCCACGCCTCTCTCCTCCATCCTGTGCCCAGGCGCTGGCAAATAAAGGGTGGGTGCCGAGCCTGGTGTCTCCCTGCTCTGGGTGCGACGCCAGGGGACAGGAGGGGACACACACAGGGCTGGGCTGCAGCAGGAAGGTGTCCCCAGCACCCTCAGATGATGCCACCTCACCCAGCATCTTGCAGGGCCACCAGTGCCCAGAGGCTGTGGCAGTGCCCATGGGTGCAAGGTGACTGAGGGTCCCTGGTCCCCACGCGAGTGCCCAGGCCCAGCGTGGCTGGGAATCTGGGTCTGTGTCCCCACAGCCTTGCTGTCCCCATGGCCCTAAACCACCCCCAGCCCTGGGTCCCTCATCTCTCCCACCCCCTGCATCCTCGAGGTCCTCTCATCCCCGTATCCCTGCAGCCACCACATCCACATGTCCTTGGTGTCCCCTCCACCATCTCCACAGTCCCCACATCTTGGATGTGCCTGGTGTCTGTGTGTCCCCAGACCACCCAAGTACCCAGGTCCCTCACATCTCCAAGCTCTGGTGTCCCTGCATCCCAAAGGTCCCTTCATCCCTGTATCCCTGTAGCATGTGTCCCTGGTGTCCCCAACCCCTGCCACCTCCATAATCCTCACTTCCCTGCTGACCCCATGTCCCTCTTGCCTCCAAGCCCCAGTCTCTCTGCCTTCTCTAAGTCCCCTCATCCCTGTATCCCTTCAGCCACCACGTCCACATGTCCCTGGTGTCCCCAACCCCCTCCCCCCCCCCCGTTATCTCCAGACCCCACATCCTGGATGCCCTCAGTGTCCCCAAATCCCACCTTGTCCCCACCCCAAAGCCCCTCCCCATACAGACTCCGGGGCCTCCCTCACTGCCAGCTCATTTCTGCCTCCAGCTGCTTTTCTGCCCCAACCTCCCACCCTCATTAGACTCAAATAATTAGCCCCAGCGCTAATTACTTATCCAATTATCCCTGCCTTGGCTTCCCTCCCTGGAGCACCAATCTGGGCACAAGGACCTGTTGTGGAAACACACAGCGATTCCCATCCAGGGCTCAGTTTCGCCTCATTAAAAGCTTTCTCATTAGGGAGCTGCAAGCTCTGCCCAGCCCTGTGCCAAAAACACCGGCATTTCACCTCAAATTCCCACCTGGGGCCGCGCGGCCTCCATCACCAAAGAAAAGCCCTTTATTCTTGTTGCTGGGAGGGGGACGGCACAGGAGGAGCGAGGGGTGGGAAAGGAACCCGAGGGAGGAGAAGCCACCATGTCCCCAAGCCCTGGCAGCTCCAAGCCCCATCCCCTCCTGCTCCTTCTAAAGCAACACCAAGGAAAGAAACTCGAAAAGGGGGAGCAGGGCTCGGCTCTTCCTTGTTCACAGTGAATTTGGGGGGAAAGAGGGGAGAAAGGGATCCCACGCTCAGAGTATTGGCTAAAAAAATAACCCCGATCCCCCTGCTTTGGCCTCACTGGAGCTCAGCTCACACGTCATTGAAATCCTCGGAGCATGGTTTGAGGAAGAGGGAAAGGCAGAGAAAACCCCTCCAGTGCAAACAGCAGGGAAGAAAACCCAGGGACAGCGGTGGCAGCCACCAGCTCTGGGTGCTCAAGGGGTGGTGGCAGCACGGTGGAGCCAGGTTTGAGCTCTCGAGGCGATGGTGGAGCAATGGGATGCTAAAAATCAATCCATAGTGGAAAGGGGAAGAGGTTTCTTCATCGTGGCTGTGCAGGTTCTGAGGCCACGGGGCTGGAGGAAGCAGTGGCGGGGGAGAGGGAGGGGCAATTTGTTCCCTGAAAATGCTTTGTCTGGGATTTATCATCCCCTCCTTCAGCCTTGAAAGAGAGAATTCCTGCTCCAAAGCAGAGGGAAGAGGAGATGAGCACTGTGGGGGCTCAGGAGGGGATGGGACCCTTCATCCCGACCGAGGGCCACCTATGAGGGATGGGAGAGAGCAGCGCCAGGGTCAGCCCTGCTGCCAAGGGAGCAGGGCGATGGCACTTCGCTTGGAGAGAAAGAAGAAAGGAGGAAGAAAAGCCACGTATCATTTGGAAGAATCCGGCAGGAACCGAGTGGGTCCTGGAGGGGACGGAGTGGCTCTGGTCCCCGCCAGCCCCCTCACTCGATCAGTTCCACGTAGTTGGCAGGGAACATGCCGAAGTGGCCATCGGGGCCGTAGCCGCGCCACCAGCCTTCATCGATCATCTCAATGTTGGTGATGATGTTCTCTGGGTCAAACGAGATCTCAGTGTCGTCAGCTAGAAGGAGACAGTGAGGGAGGGGATTAAAACCCACCTGAGCATCCCTCCCAGCACAGCCGGAGACGCTGGACACACCCCCAGCCTGGCCAGGTCCCTCTGCAGAGCCTTCCTGCCCTCCAGCAGATCCACGCTCCTGCCCAACTTGGTGTCACCCACAAACTGAGGGAGCACTCGATCCCCTCGTTCAGATCATGGGTAAAGAGATTAAACACGACTGGCCCCAACACAGAGCCCTGGGGCACCGCTGGCGTGGGACACCCCACAAAAGGAGGTTGGGGATCTGTCCTGCTGCAGCCCAACCCCTTGACAGCCCCTTTGCACAGCACATCGGTGTTTCCACAGCTGGAGAACACAAGGTCAGCTCAGCCCCACTGCTGCTGCCAAAGATTAGGGGCCTAGATGTGGATATCCAGGTAAATCAGGCTCCAAGGGGAGGGAAGACAGGGAGGTGAGTGAGAAGCAGGTGTTAGGAGAAAAAATAGAAACCATCAGTAGTGGACAGGTATGGTTGGACTTGATGCTTTCAAAGGTCTTTTCCAACCTGAGGATTCTATGATTCTATAATCAGCTTATTTTCATGCTTTTCCAGCTCCAGTTTGGGTGGAATAGACTCTGAGGAGCCACCTCAACCCTCCACCTCCAAACCGCATCCTCTCCTACTTCTGAAGTGACATCGAGGAAAGAAAATTCCACATGGGAGGGAGGACGGGATCCTGGGGGAAAAAGGGCACCCGAGAGCTCACCAGGATCCCCCTATGAGCACGACTCTGTCTTGCACTCTGCCCTGGCATCACGCGGGGTGACATCTCCAGGAAGAGCCTGAGCGCAGCACCCTCCCTAATCCCCAGGGAATTCCAGAGCTCCGCAGCCTCACCAGCCTGGTAGTCGTAGAGCGCTCGGGCACACAGCCCCCTCCCTGTCAGGTCCGGCGTCTGCTGGTACTCCGAGTAGTCGTATTTGGCATCGTCGACTTGTTCCTTCAGGAAGGAGAGAGGCAGGGAAGGAATTATTAGCGTCACGGATGCTGTTCCAAGGCAGCTCCTGCTTCGTCAGCTGCAGCATGCGCTGTGCTCCGGGGTTTTGCCAGCCCAAGGCAGGGCACACAGGGTGCACACCACCCTGCTCTGCTTCTCACGGCCCCCCATGTGGTTTCCCAGGTGGAGCAGGAGGTGTCCCACACTGGGAGTTGCAGGAGGAAAGAGCAGGAGGGAGGGATACGACACTGTGCAGCGCTCAGAGATTTCTATCAGCACCCCCCCAAGCCTCAGGATTGCAGGCAGGAGTTCCCGATTCCCTCCTTGGAATGAAAACCCTGGTTCTGGGGGCTCCCTGCCTCTGCCAGGAGATGCGGCAGCCGAGCGCGCAGAGCAGCCTTGCAGCTCTCTGGACAAGTTTGCACGCCAGCACTGATCCTGCCTCCAGCCCAGCAGCCAGCATCACAATCAGGAGCACCGGAGAGCAGCCGCAGACAGCCCTTCTGGAAGGCGATCCCTCGGGATCTCCGCTGCAGACAGCGGTGCTTCACCCCCACGTTTAAGCCCATCAAGGCTGGACAAGCTCCAACTCCAGTTTGCCAAGCTTTTCTCCCTCATTACTATTTTGGGACCTGAATTGGCTGCTTTTTCACTTTTCCTTTCCTACAGAAAGGCTGAGGAGGTTGCTCAGCCCATCTCCAGCTCCTTCTGAACCAGTGGGACACTTCCAGACAAAGTGGAGGAGAAAATGAAGTACATTTGAAATCGGAGAGAGGAGAGGAAACCAAACGGCCACCACATCTCCAAGGGAAACATTGGAGAGTGACACAACCCCGCTATTAGACACTGGAGAATCTGACGGAGCATGCCAAGAACAGCTGGGCTCTGTCGGCTCAGCTGGGTTGGGATGTGCAAAGGAGGAGGAGAAGGAGAGAGCGAGAGTAGAAGAAAATGCTTTGGCACAGAAGCTGACAAGAGACCCACCCCTTGCCCCATCCTGGGGCTCCAGGAATAGGGCAGTGACTCCAGCCAGAGCGCCCCAGGGTGCAGGGTGGGAGCTGGGGGCTCAGCACCACTGTCTCTCCCCATCAGTGCTGGGAGGGACTCAGCAGCATCTCCTCACTGTGGGATGTTGCCCATGTGCATGTGGGCTCTGAGGTTTCTTAGTTTCCTACTGATTTCTGCCCAGGCATCCGGGCTCCAAGCACCCAAGGGGGTGTTTGTACCCAAAGAGGGGGAACACTTGTAAAAGGGATCCAGGTTCATCCAATAAATCTCTCACATGAGCTTGGCAAGCTCTTGGGTGCCCTTCTCCCCCCAGATCCCATCCTCTCCCATGCCCCAACCTGAGGGGGTTCTTCATAGATGGCCGAGGGCTCCGGTGGCTCCTCATACAGATTCGCCTCTTCTACATGGGAAGCCGGGATGTTTGAATTGTACCCAGCGTCACGCCCTGTGGGAGAAACACATGGTTATCACCATTGTATCCATCACCAAAACCTCTCCCTGTGCCCTTGTTCATCCAATTCCTGCTCCAGGATGAAGTGCCACCAAACTTCAGCTATGAGCTGGATGCCACCCGCATCTCCTGTCTGGCAGAGGGAATGGGTCCAGCAAGCGCGAACCCAACCACGTGGCGAGCAGGAGTTTAGGGAACGAGAAAAAGGACAAGGATCCAGGGTCTCTGATGGAGAAAGAATAAACTTGCTTAAGATGAACCATTTCCAAGCTACTCCTTGTGGTGAGCACCAAGGTTGAAGGGAAGGCTTGCTGCAGAGACCCTGGCCACGAGCAGCATCTAGTGGTGACTGCAGGCTGGACACCACTGGAGCTCAACTGTCCTCATTCCAGCTTGTCCCTGGTCCCCAGATTACCCCTGATCCCAACTCATTCCTGGTCCCCTGCACATCCTTGGCTGCCTGCTCGTCCTTGGGTCCCAATTTCATTCCCAGCCCCCAGCTCGTCCCTGGTCCCAATTTCATCCCCAGCCCCCAGCTCGCCCCTGGTCCCAATTTCATCCCTAGCTCTTAGCTCACCCCCAGATCATCCCTAGTCCCAATTTTGTCCCTAGCTCTCAGCTATGAAACCAAAACTCGGAGCCTGGCCTCACCACACCCAGTTTTGGGGATCCCACTTGGAGAAGCGAGGTGAGGAAGCAAAGCCACATACCTGCTGTGGCTGCTGGAGAGCCTGGAGGTGTCCCCCAGGCAGAGGATTGGGCGAAGGAGGCTGAGGGAGCAGCATCCCGCGCAGGAGAAATGGGAGAGGCCGGAGTTGGCACCGAGTTCACCTCCTTCTGCAGGAAAGGGCTGCGAAGCTTGCCTGGAAAAGGAGTCAAACGTGTTACAAGAGCATCGAGGCTTCCAGCCCCACGGCTCCCCAGGAGTTACTCATGGCAGGGTGTTGCCGGATGCTCTTTGCCTTAGGAGCTCACTGCTGGGTCAGCCTCCTAAGCAGGATTTTCCAGCTCTAATCCTGGTTGTGGAAAACAAGTTTGGCCACTGCTTACAGCAGTGGCTTCAGCCAAATAATAAAAAGAAAGACATCATTTTGGGGAGGAAAAGTAGCTGGAAGACAGGACCACCAAGGTCCTGCTCTCTGGACTCTCCCTGAGGATTTTTGGAGCACCTGGAATTCTACAGACACTCGGAGCAGCAGCTACAAAGGGCGTGATCCCAAATGGGTACTCCCAGCCTTCTCATTTCCCTTGGCAGGAGGTAACTCCTTGCTGTTATCTCCCCATCTCCAAAGGCAAACAAAGGCGAAGAAGAGTCACCAGGCAAGCTGCGCCCAGCGCAACAGGGAATAAGCACCAAGACTCACCAGCCCATGGTTTTTATCCGTGCCAAGACATAAATCTTCCATTCCTCCACTGAAAAGCATCAAATACTAACACAAAGGAGGGAAATCCCAAGGGATTTCTCAACCTCAGAGATTACTCTCCCCCTGCCTCAATGTTTAAATAGCAGGAAAGTCATTTTCCCACCATGGCATTCCATCCTCTCCCACCCCTGGCTTGTCTATCACTTCTATCACAAACTAAATGTGGTTATTCAAAATAAATTCCAGCTGCTTTCAAGGAGGAGACATTCATCTGGGTTTCTCATGTGTTCTCAGTGGCCTCCTTGCCTGCTTTCAGCCTTGGTTTCACAGCTCCCTGGTTTCTACCTCAGAATCAAAAAATGGTTTGGGTTGGAAGGGACCTCAAAGCCCATCCAGTTCCACCCCCTGCCATGGACTGGGACACCTCCCACTGGATCAGGGGCTCCAAGCCCCATCCAGCCTGGCCTTGAACCCCTCCAAGGATGGAGCAGCCACCATTGCTCTGGGCAGCCTGGGCCAGGGCCTCCCCACCCTCACAGCAAAACATTTCTACCTAAGTTGTCATCTCAATCTCCCCTCTTGCAGTTCAAATACATTCCCCTTGTCCTGTCTCTGCCCTCCCTGATCAAGAGCCCCTCCCCAGCTTTCCTGCAGCCCCTTCCTGTACTGGAAGCTGCTCTAAGGTCTCCCTAGAGCCTTCTCTTCTCCAGGCTGAACAACCCCAACTCTCAGCCTGTCCTCGTACAGGAGGTGCTCCAGCCCTCAGATCATCCCCATGGCCTCCTCTGGACTCACTCCAACAGCTCCATATCCTCCCTGTGCCGAGGACTCCAGAACTGGACACAGGGCTCCAGGTCTGGTCTCAGCAGAGCAGAGCAGAGGGGCAGAATCCCCTCCCTGGCCCTGCTGGTCCCTCTGCTCTCGATGCAGCCCAGGACACAGTTGGTTTCTGGGCTCGGAGCTCACATTGCAGCTCACGCTGAGCTTAGCCTCCAGCATCCCAAGTCCTTCTCCTTAGGGCTGCTCCCAATCCACTCCCTGCCCAGCATGGATTTGTGCTGGGATTGTCCCATCCGATAGAAGGGATTGGTCTCTTCCCAAAGGACACAATCCTGCCAGGTTCTGCCAGTGCAGAAAACCTGGTGGCGTTTGTGGCAGTCAGGATATTGAAACAGAGGTCGCTGTCTGGCATTTGTGTATTTCATTTTCATTTTAAAAATGAAATCTAAACTTCAGAAGTGGAGCTGGCAAAACCTGCGCAGTCCCAAAGCAGGGGCCTTCCCATGGGAAAAGCCGCATGAGCTGGGTGTGAGACACGGCTCTGCCCATCGGGTGTGATGAGAGCACCCAGTGCTCAGCAGAAACCGTGGCCTCACAGGCAACGCGCCCATTCCAAATTCAGGGATGCTCCACCCTGGGAGCGCTCTGTATGGATTTACCAGCTGCAGGGACAAGGCACCAGCTCCTGCTGCCCAAACCATTGCACCTCACATCATATCATCATCTGGACTCAGCCCTGGGGAGACCGCTCCTCGAATCCTGGGGTCAGTTCTGGCCCCTCAGCACAAGAAGGATGTTGAGGCTCTGGAGCGAGTCCAGAGAAGAGCAACGAAGCTGGTGAAGGGGCTGGAGAACAAGGATTCTCAGGAGCATCTGAGAGATCTGGGGGTGTTTATCCTGGAGAAGAGGAGGCTGAGGGGAGACCTCATTGCTCTCTCCAACTACCTGAAAGGAGGATGTGGAGAGGAGGGAGCTGGGCTCTTCTCCCAAGGGACAGGAGACAGGACGAGAGGGAATGGCCTCAAGCTCCACCAGGGAAGGTTCAGGCTTGACATCAGGAAAAAATATTTCACAGAAAGGGTCACTGGGCACTGACAGAGGCTGCCCAGGGAGGGGGTTGAGTCACCTTCCCTGGAGGGGTTTAAGGGACGGGTGGATGAGGTGCTGAGGGACATGGTTTAGTGATTGATGGGAATGGTTGGACTCGATGATCCGATGGGTCTTTTCCAACCTGGTGATTCTATGATACCTGGCTGGGAAGCTGTCACCGCATCCATCGGTGCTGACTTCTCCCTCTGCTTGAAGATGTCCCGGGGGTTCACTGCCCGCTGCGCGATCAGCGATGCCGCCTCCTGCAATGGCAAAGAGCACCTGGAGCCCATGGTCAGGGCACAGCAGGGAGGAGATGGGGAGCAGAGCCCCACAGCCACCCTGGCACAGCACTTGGCTCCCGACAGCGTACCTGGGCTTTCTCCACGGACTCGCTTCTCTTGAAGCCTTTCCGCTGCCTGGCCTCATACTCCTCAGCTTGCTCCTTCTGCAGCACAAGAGAGGGGCTGCTACAGCCTCATCAGGGGGTAGATCAGCTCCATCCTGCCCCATCCTGTCCTCTCCTTCCCCATCCTACCCCAGCCACTCCTGCCTCCATCCCATCTCCAGGGATTGGAGAAATGGGAGCGAGGCACAGACTCAGTGATGGATGGTGAAAAGGGAGCAAACTCCTTGGATCTGGGAAGGAGATGGAGGAGGTTTGCTGGTTTCCTCCTGCATCCCCAGCCTCTTCCCCACAAAGAGTTTTAAACTACAATTTCACAAAGAGGCTTATAGGAGTCAGCAGGGATACAAAGTGAGATCCAACAAAATCGAAGCCCATTCAAGGAAATCAAGGATGTAACAAGAGACCTGGAGGGCCAGCCCTTGGCACCTCTCTCCCAGATCACATCCAGGGTCTTTCCACAACCTCAAACAGGCTGTGGCAGCACCCAGTGATGCCTGAAATCCTCCTCCATCACCCTCCTGCCTCTGCCCGCGGCACTGTCTGCCCCACAGCTCCCTGTTCTCTGGCCTGGGAGATGCAAGAAGAAGCCTTGGGACAATGCTGTAGCTCACCCATTGCTGCTGCTCCTTGTCTCTATTCTCTGCTTCCTGCTGCTGCTGAAGTCTCCTGCAGTGACGAACAACAAATTAGGGTTGAGAAACAAGTAGGACAGGTGGTTTGCTCTGCACAGGGGCTGCTCTGGGACCTCACCCAGGAAGAGCAGAGAAAGGACATTCCCTGCCATTCCCAGAGCTGTGCAGGGAGCAACAGAGCTGGAAAAGGGCAAAGCAGCAGGAGCTGCTTCACATAACAGGACCAAACTGGGGAATTCTCTTCCTTCACGGGTATGGACTTGAGCATCCGGCACAGTTGCAGCCAAGCAGACTTCCCCATCGGAGCTCAAAACAGGAAGGCAGAACCCGCGGCGGCTCCACCACCCAACACAGCTCCCTGGGGTCCCGCTGGCCTTGGAGAGGAAGGAAGCAGCGGAGACAGCACAACACCAGTCCCTGCGTTCACCAACTCCTCTCTGCAGGGCTGAGAGCCCTCCACCAGCCAGCCCAGACCTCCAGCACTCCACAACTGGTGGCTACAGGTTTAGGGACACATTCCAGACAGGCGCTCGGTCCTGGGGCAGGATCCACAGGCAAGGAGAACCAAGGATGATAATGGATATTGATGGATAAGCAGCCAAGCTTGTCAGCAGTTCAGCCAGGGAGAAGCTGCTCTCAGTCCTGGGGCAGGACCCACAAGCAGGGAGACCCATGGATGATGCTGGACAACCAGCCAAGCTCATTAACAGTTTGGCCAGGGAGAAGCTGCTCTCTCGGTCCTGGAGTAGGATCCGTGCATAGGGCAACCCAGAGATGATGCTGGACAAGTAGCCAAGCTTGTTAGAGGTTCAGCCACGGAGAAGCTGCTCCCTCGACCCCAGGAGAATTGGCCCCGTGGATCATGGTAACCAAGGGCTGAGCCTGCCTCAGCACAAGTCAAGGCAGATCCCCTCCACATCTGCTGCCCTAAAGGTTTCCAGGAATCACAGCAAGGCAGGGAATGCTCGGACACGATCTGCCACTCCCTGAAGATCAACCCTCTGCAGGCAGCACAGGGGCTGCAGTGGGGACAGGTGGTGACAAGGGCAGGCAGCATCACTGAGAGCAACGCTGAGAGAACTCAGAAGGGCTCCGAGTGTCCTTACAAACACTCATCAGTGGCAGGGACTCACTTCTGGGCTTCGATTTCATTGGATCTTGCTTTATATCTCTGCTCTCGCCCCGCTGCTTCCTGCAGCTCCCGCTCCCGTCGCTCTCTCTCTAGCCGCTGTCGCTCCTCCTCCGCTCTCCTCCTCTCCTCCAGCCGGCGGTTTTCTTCATCTTTCTAATGGGAGACACACATCAAGTCATGGGTTTGATCCTGCCAGCTCGGAGAAACCACCCCAGCTCTTTGCACACCTTCTTGTGCCACCAGCCAGCACGGTGGAGCTCCAGGGCATGCGGTACCTGTGACACTTCATGGAATCAAAGAATCATGGAATCATTCAGGTTGGAAAAGCCCTCTAAGCTCATTCAGTTCAACCATCAGCCCAACCGCACCATGCCTGCTAAACCACGTCCTGAAGTGCCACAGCTACAGGTTCTTTGAACCCCTCCAGAGATGGAGACTCCACTGCCCTGGGCAGCCTGGCCCAGGGCTTCATGCGTTTCTCAATAAAGAAATATTTCCTGATATCCAGTCTAAACCTCCCCTGGTGCAACTTGAGGCCATTTCCTCCCATCTCATCTCATCTCAGCATTTGGGAGCAGAGCCCAGCACCCATCTCACTACAGCCTCCTTCCTGGGAGCTGCAGAGAGTGATGAGGTCTCCCCTCAGCCTCTTCTTCTCCAGAATAAACACCCCCAGTGGCTCCCACAACCCCTGTTCACCAGCCCCCTTCCCCAGCTCCGTTCCCTTCTCCAGATGCACCGCAGCCCCTCAATGTCCTTCTTGGAGTGAGGGGCTCAAAACTGAACCCAGGATTCGAGTTTTGGCAGCACTGACCACTCACCAGCACTGAGCACAGGGGTATGATCCCTGCCCTTCTCCTGCTGGCCACCCCACGGCTGAGCCAAACCAAGTCCCACTGGCCTTCTTGGCCACCTGGGCCACTGCTGGCTCATGTTCAGCTGCTGTCAACCAGCATCCCCAGATTAAAAGCATCTTTCTCTCCAAGGCAAATTTTCTCCTCCCTTCACACCCTGAGGCAGCAGCACCTCTGCACCCAGCCCAGCTCCGTGCCACTTTCCACCCCATCCATCATCCCTGCTTTGCTCTGGATCCCTGGAGCACCCAGATAAGAGAGGAAAGACACAGAGAAAGCAACACCAAAACTTATCCTGCTCGTCCCTGGCTGCTGAAGCGCAAAGGCATCGCTCACCTCTGCTTTGGCCCAGAAATTATCTTTATTGACTCTCTTGATTTCGGACATCGCATTCGTCTTCTGATAGACAGAGCCCTGCAGGGAGGCAAAAGGCAGCACATGTGAGCAGCAGGCACTGAGCAATCACTATTTTCTGCATTCCTCTGCAGAACTGTTGTCCCTGGGGCTTTCCCACAGCTTTTCCCTCCAGCTACAGAGCCACTCAGCCCCTCTTTGCCCTCTGGTGGAGGACACCCAGCCCCACCCAGCCAGCAGAAGGTGTTTAGCATCAAGAATAACAAATAGACACTTTCGAATGGAACACATCAGCAAAACCAGTGCAGTCCCTCATTCAGCACAGCCTGGGACCTTTAAAAAGTTATTATAACCTGATGCTTTAAAAAAAAAATGCCTTTAAGGGAAGCTGGCTGAGCCCAGGGATATGAATGTTGCCAAAAATGGGGACTTCCAGCCTGGTTTGCCTCTTGCCTCAAGTCAAAACCAGGTTGCTAAAGGGTTGCTGGAGCAGCCAGAGAAGTGAGCAGAAGCCATGAGAATCTGGCCCTGCCACACCAAAGCGGGATCCAGAGAGAGCGGGGGTCTCGCACAGCTCAGGTTTGCTCTTGCTCCTCATCAAGCAATGCAACTGGAAAGTGTGTGCAGCTCAGCTTCTCCTCCGCAGAGCTGAGAAACCTCACTTGTTGGTGTCTGTGTTAAACAAATGCTTTCTTACAGAACGTTTCCACATGGAAGTGGCCAAGATCTCTGACCTCGATGCTTCACAGCACCAGGGGAAGCCTCATTTTTCTTCTGCAAGCAGGTCAGAACACTGCTGCACTGACGTATCACGTTCCCTATCCCTCAGCTGCCCCTCAGCCTTGCAGATGCTCTGCATGTTTGAAAAGCTAAAGCTTCTATGTCTCTAAAAACCTGAATAGAACTGGGAAGAATCAGACCTGCTTGGGTCTATGGAGACAAGAGCTTCGGCTTTGTGTTTGCTGCAAGGACATCTCGTCTCTGCCACCACCCTGTGCTCTTGCCCTCATTCACTCTGCAACAAGCCCAAGAAGAACCAGCCCTGGGCAAAACCCTTGGTGCTTCCTCAGTCATGTCAAAGCACGAGGAACCCCTTCCACAGCAGGGTGATGGCACTGGAAGGCTCTACCCTGGCCCCTAAAGAGACCAGAAAGCCCCATGGAGCTGAACTCACCACAGGAGCTTGAGGACCCGAGTCCTGGAACTTGCTGCTTTCCTTGTGGAAGTTGTAGTTGGCCCCGGAGGCCTTGGCAACCTTCTCCATGATGAGTTCAGGCTCCACATCCTCCTCTGCACGAGCATTGATGGTGACATGAGCCCCCTGAGCAGAGAGAAAGCCAGCACAGGTGTGAAAGGACAACTCCAGGAGCCACCAAACCCACTCTATTGCTTTGATAGGTTCCATCTACACTCCCCTAAGGAACAAAAAAGGCTCAGGCGACAAACAGAGGTCTATGCTAACGCTACAGTGAGAAAGCAAATGCTCAGAGCGGGTTGTTTCGCCTCCTCTGCAGTCTCCAGAGCTATTTTTGAGGTATGCGTTGCGAATCAGCCTCTGAAACCCACACTTGGGTTGAGTATCAAGCACTGGGCTGGCTCCCAGCCTCTCCTGGCCACACTCCTCCCTGCAAACTTGATGTCTCCATGCCACCCAGGTTCCCTCAACCAGTCTGGGAGGATGCAATAAAAGCACGACCTGACCTTTAGGAAGTTCGCTACGGTGCTGACATGGTTGGCGCAGGCTCCTTTCCTCACGTCGTTCACCCCTTCACCAGTCTGCAAAGACAAACAAGCGGTACCTTGTCTCACCCCAAGCTGGTTTTACGGCAGCAGACCCTTGATCCAAAAGCCTGCAAACCATTCCTGCTGGCCACGGTGAGGGCTTCCCCAGGGCTCATTGCTTAGAAAAAGACCCCTGATCATGGAATCATAGAATGGTTTGGGTTGGAAGGGACCTCAAAGCCCATCCAGTCCCACCCCTGCCATGGGCAGGGACACCTCCCACTGGATCAGGGGCTCAAAGCCCCATCCAACCTGGCCTTGAAACCTTCCAGGGATGGTGCAGCCACCACTGCGCTGGGCAGCCCAGGCCAGGGCCTCCCCACCCTCACAGCAAAACATTTCTACCCAAGATCTGACCTCAATTTCCCCTCTTTCAGCTCAAAACCATTCACCTTTGTCCTACCCCTGCACTCCCTGATCAAGAGCCCCTTCCCAGCTTTCCTGGAGCCCCTTTCCATACTGGAAGTTGCTCTAAGGTCTCCCCAGAGCCTTCTCTTCTCCAGGTTAACTCCAGCTCTCTTAGCCTGTCCTCATACAGGAGGAGCTCCGGCCCTCAGATCATCTCTGTGGCCTCCTCTGGACTCGCTCCAACAGATCCTGATCCTCAAGTGCTTCATTCAACATATCCTAGATGGTTCAGACCCATTTACTGGCAGCATCACTGCCAGCTGAGCAAACTACACGGCCAAAGAGGTGCAAGAGGGAAGCAAACCCTCCTGACCAGGTTGGATGAGTCTGGGGCAGCCTGATCCAGTGGGACATCCCTGCCCATGGCAGCGGGGTTGGAACTAGATGATCTTTAAGGTCCCTTCTAACCCAAACTGTTCTATGATTCTATGTTCACACATGTCCATGGGGTTTGGACCCCCTCGGGATTGCAGTTGGGTGGAGGGAATTCAACACGCTGGCTGCCAAGGGATCCAACAGACAATCAAAGGGTGGAACAACCATGTATTTCCACCACGGCCCCACTCACCCAGTTGATGAGGACGTATTTGGGCAAGCCGGAGTTGGGATCCTTCACCCTACAGAAGGCATACATCACCTTTCCGCTGTTGAGCTCCTCCACCATCTCCTCCAGGCCTCCATCTGCCCCGGGAGAGAACAGAGAGGGCGTGAGCCAAGTCGATCACATACACATGGTGGGAACAGCCAAGCCTGCAGATCCTGCAGCCTCCTGGAGATTATTCCTGTTAGATCTGGAGTTGTCCTACACTGAGAGCATCTCGGGTTTGCCCCAGTCATTGTTACTTGAGTCTCAGTATGCTCTCACCCATCCCCTTATCCCCAACAGCCAATGTTCCTCTTGATCAGATCCTGGTTGCGACAAAGTCAATGTCATATACGGGAAGATCCTGGGCCAGCAACTCAAGCGACAGCAGAGAAAGGAGATGTTCATGTGCCCCAGAGGCTTCAACCAGAGCAGGTGGCTGTAAACCCTGCCCACGGGCTCCTACACGAAACCACGCTGCAAGCAACTGCCCTGCCACAGGAGAGCTCGACGGGAGATCAGAAAGGGCTTGAGAAGCCGGGCTACACCCCGTTCCCCTCCCGCCTTCTTGCTCTGGTGACGAGCGCTACTTTGTCAGATGGGAAGTGGAGAAGAAACCAAGCTGTGCGCTCACCAGAACAAGGAGGAAACTCCTGCCCTCACACTCTGCTCGCTGATGTTAAAGCCCTGGGGTGGCTCCAGGCAGGACTTTGCTCTCAGACATAACCTCAGGGATGGAATCATTGAATCGTGGAATGGGTTGAGTTGAAAGGGACCTCAAAGCCCATCCAGTTCCACACCCTGCCATGGGCAGGGACACCTCCCACTGGATCAGGGGCTCCAAGCCCCATCCAACCTGGCCTTGAACCCCTCCAGGGATGGAGCAGCCACCACTGCTCTGGGAAACCTCAACAGGGCCTCCCCACCCTCACAGCAAAATATTTCTTCCTAAGATCACATCTCATTCTTCCCTCTTTCAGCTCAAAACTGTTCCTCTTGTCTTGTCCCCACACTCCCTAACCAAGAGCCCCTCCCAGCTTTCCTGCAGCTCCTTTCTGGACTGGAAGCCGCTCTAAGGTCTCCCCAGAGCCTTCTCTTCTCCAGGCTGAAGAACTCCAGCTCTCTCAGCCTGTCCTCATACGAGAGGTGCTCCAGCCCTCAGATCATCTCTGTGGCCTCCTCTGGACTTGCTCCAACAGTTCCCGGTCCTTCCTGTGCTGAGGACTCCAGAACTGGACACAGGGCTGCAGGTGGGATCTCAGCAGAGCGGAGCAGAGGGGCAGAATCCCCTCCCTGGCCCTACTGGTCCCTCTGCTCTGGAAGCAGCCCACACAGTTGGTTCCAGGGCTGTGGGTGCACTTTGCTGGCTCACGTTGTACCAGATGACGAGGGAGATGAAGGAGGAGATGAAGGAGAAGGACCCACAGAGGAAAACCATTGTGCAAGGCTCAGCAGAGGGGTTGTGCAAGACAGGCGAGTGATGGAAAGTGCTCTGTGACCCCACGAACCGCAGAGTGCTCCCGCTACCAGCCTATGCCAACAAACTACCAGAAAAGGAGGAAAAACTCAAAAACCATGTGCTCTCACTTCAAAAAAATTCCCACAGGCCATGCTTCTTCTTCCTTTGGTTTCTCTGAGCCCTGAAAAGCAGAACGCGAGCTGCTCCTGCCCATCAAACCCCAGCAGCAACACGCAGCCGGCTCCGGTTTGCTCTGCAGCAGAAGCCGAGATCATTTTCTCCTCTGTTATTAAATATTTATGCTTTGGCTCTAAATTTGGCATGGCGGTTTCCAAGCCCGGCAGAAAAGTTTCAGGCTGGAAGGCTCAAACCAGGAGGCTGACGGGAGCCCGGGTCAATGTTTAACAGGGAAGGACAAAAAGGGAAGAAGCAAAGCCCTGCAGAGAGGTTGGGGCTTTTGCTAACAGGGAGCGGCTTCAGTGTTAAAACCACCGTGGACTTTCAATTTACACACCTGGGTGAGCCCAGGATTCAGATCCCTCTTTCCATACAACCTCAATTCTTCAGCAGCAGTGAAGTAGGATCCCCAGCACCAAATCACCTGCACCACAGGTGCTACTGGACCCTGCAAAGCTGCCCAGCACCTGAACATGGATACTGGGAGCATTGTGGATTGTGAGGAACCCTTGCAAGTGGGAAAAGCAAGTAGTTGGGGGGGACACAGCCGAGGATGCAAATGGAGAGAGCAGAGAAACCTGCCTGGATGCGTTGCTTTGAACCAGTTTTGCATTTAGACCTGCCTGGATGTGTTGCTTTCCACCAGCTTTGCATTTAAACCTCTGTGGACGCATTGCTTTGCACCAGCTTTGCATTTGTGCAGGAATCAGCAGCAAGATTAACGATAAAAAGCCCCAGGAAGCAGGGAAGCAAGGGAAGAAAAGGCACTTTAGCAGCTGGGAAAGCCGGCTTTGGAGGGCTTCAGGGTCCTTCCTTGACCCTGCGCTGTGCTCGGCAGGGATCAGGAATGCTTTAGGAGGGCAAAAAGACACAAGGACGCAAAGTTTGGATCCTTTGGAAAAGAGGGAGGGAAGGAGAAGGCAGAACCACACAGGTATTGCCCCTGGCTGCCACTGAGCTGCTTCTCTATTTTCCCCCAGCTTAGGCATGGCACCGAGACCACAGTGCTCTCAGCCCTTATCCCAGCGCCGAGGGGTGAGAATGGGCTGGGATTCACCCCCAAAACTGCCCTTTCCCGAGGGCTGGAGCCATTCCCGGCAGAGCCTGGATGCCTCCAGAAGCAGCGAGTGACAAAAAGGCAGGCAGAGCGGAGCTGAGCCCCGTAAAGAACCCCAGGCTGCGGGTGGCCGGTGCCGAACACACTCACCTCCGGAGCCGGCCACGCGCAGGTCATTGCTGTTGCCTTCATAGGTGAACAGAGCCCTAAAGGGAAGAAAGAAGCGGGGTGAGAAACGCTTGCCCCAACCCCACACCCCAAAACCGTTACCAGCCCCTAGTCAGGGTGGTCACGCACACCAAACCCCATAAGGCCTCCTGCCCCACACACCTCCTGCCCCTCAGAGACCCTCCATCATACCCAGGGGTCCCCAAAATACCCCTGGACTCTCCAAATACCCCCTAGGCCCCTCCAAACCTCCCAGAGATGCCCTAAACACCTCCACACCCCTCCCCATCACCACCACAGCCTCCTCAGACCCCTCCAACACCCCCACAGCTCCATCTTCACCCCCACAGCCCCCACCGACACCCTTAGGCCCCTCCAACATCCCCACAGAGTCCCCCCCAACACCCTCACAGCGCCCCCATCACTCCCACAACATACAACAGCCCTCCCACCCCCGCCAGACACCCCCACAGAGCCCCAGACTCCCCCAACATCCTCATAGTGCCACCATCACCCCCCAGGCTCCCCTCATCACCCCCAGAGCCCCCTCATCAACCTCTGCCACCCCCACAGCCCCTCCATTGCCCCCCCTCTCACAATCACCCCCCAGCCTCCCTCACAGCTCCCCCATCACCCCAAGAGCCCCCTTATCACCCTGTCACCCCCAGACCACCCAAACACCCCCCAGCCTCCCTCCCAGTTCCCCCATCACCCCCAGACCCCTCCCAGCACCCCCTATCACCCCATCACCCCCAGACCACCCTAACACCCCCCATACCCCGCTATCACACTCCCAGCCTCCCATCACCCCCAGAGCCCCTCATTGACCCAGACACCCCCAGACGCACCCAACACCCTCCAGATCCCATTATCAAGCCCTCAGCCTCCCTCACAGCTTCCCCATCACCCCCAGACACCTCCAGAGTCCTCCCATCACCCCCCTACCCAACACCCTCCAACCCTGCTATCATCCCCCCAGCCTCCCACACAGCCTCCCATCACCCCCAGAGCCCCTCATCGCCCCTAGACACCCCCAGACCCCACACAACACCCCCAGACCCCACTATCACCCCTCCAGCCACCCCCACAGCTCCCTCATCACCCCCAGACACTCCCATCACCCTCATCACCCCCTGCCACCCCCACAGCCCATCCATTGTCCCCCTTCCCACTATCACCCCCCCAGCCTCCCTCACAGCCCCCCATCACTCCCTATAAGCCCCAGAGCACCTCCAGACTCCCCCAACACCCCCATGTCCCCCAGTCATGCCAACAGACTCCCTCACAGTCCCCCATTACCCCCAGAGCCCCTCAACACCCCCCAAACATCCCCCAGCCCCCCTCACAGCTCCCCCATCACCCCCTGTCACCCTCCATCACCCCCAGACTCCTCCAACACCCCCCAATCGCGCCCCCAGCCTCCCTCACAGCTCCCCCCTCAGGGCCCCCCCGCTCCCTCACCAGTCGGTGGGGCTCCCCGCCGCCACCACCCGCCCGTAGGCCTCCTGCAGCGCCCGCCCGTTCTTGCTGAGGTTCAGCGCCATGGCAGCGCCCGCCCCGCACCAGGCCCCGCCCACGGCTGAGGCCCCGCCCCTCACGTAGACCACGCCCCTCGCGCAGACCACGCCCCTCGCCGGAGCCACACCCTCCCCGAGAAGCCACGCCACGCCACGCCCCTCCATAGCCACCCCATAAACCACACCCCCTACGTAAACCACGCCTCCACGGGGGGGCACTGTGCGAAGCCACGCCCCCTCCGCATCCGGCTTCGAGAGGCTGCGCCTCATTCGGGAGGCCATGCGCACAAACCACGCCCCCAAATAATAAGCCACGCCCCATCGTCGCTAGACCGCGCCCCCAAAGCTAAGCTCCGCCCCGCGCCTCTTGCTGCCCTAGGCCACGCCCCACAGCCAAAGCCACGCCTCTTGCAGCCCTAAGCCACGCCTCCACATCCATAAGCCATGTCTCTCGCTGCTCTAAGCCACGCCCCGCCGCACTAAGACACGGCCTCAGAGCCAAAGCCACTCCCCTACAGCCAAAGCCACGCCCCTACAGCCAAAGCCTCGCCCTTCAAAGCCAAAGCCACAGCCTTCAAACCCAAAGCCACGCCCACACAGTCAAAGCCACGCTCCGTAGCCAAAGCCACATCTCTTGCTGCCCTAAGCCACGCCCCCTTCATCTGTAAGCCACGTCTCTTGCTGTTCTAAGCCCCACCCCGGTGCACTGAGCCACGCCCCTACAGCCAAAGCCTCTCCTTTCTTTCCTAAGCCACGCCCCTTCAGCTACAAGACACGCCTCTCGCTGCTCTAAGCCCCGCCCTCGATGCGTTAAGCGCTGCCACACCGCTAAGCCACGCCCCTTCACCCAAGCCACGCCCCTTCTCCTCAACCCCGCCCCCTCTGTGTCAAGCCCCGCCCTCACAACCCTAAGTCAAACCCCCAGAGCTCGCCTAGCCTCCTGTAGCCACAAGCCACGCCCCTCGCTGCACTAAACCACGCCCCTCCGATATAAGCCCCGCCCCAGTGCTAAGTCCCGCAGCTCTAAAGCCACATCTTTACTACCCTAAGCCACGCCCCCGTAGACCTTAGACACGCCCACAACTTCAAGCCACGCCCATGTATAGCTAAGCCACGCCTCCTTAGCGACAAGCCACGCCCATTGTCGGCATAAACCACGTCGACACGTTAGGCCCCGCCTCGTTAAGCCACGCCCCCTTGTACTTGAAGCCACGCCTTCTTGAGCCCCTCCCTGAACTGCTGCATGGCCGGTGTGGGGCAGGGGACACTCTGGGGGACAGGGGGTGGCCGGGATGCGGGGACAGGGCGTGGCCAGGATAGGGGGACAGAGGGTGGCCAGGAAGGGGGGGACAAGGGGTGGCCGGGATGGGAGGGACAGGAGGTGGCCGGGATGGGTCCCCATAAACCCAGCATCTTCCCATCCCACTGGCTTTGGTGGGGTCAACCCCCCCCCCCATGAGCCACCACCATCGTCCACCAGCAAAGTCACCAGGCCAAGGTTGGTCTTCACGAGCCTCCCAACGATTGTCCCCAGCACTGGTGTCGATGCTCTGCTGGGACTGGGCTCCGTAGGGCTTCAAGGTTTGGTGGCATTGGGGGGGTGAGTGTGCCCTCGTGTCCTCGCAAGGAGATGTTGAATGGGTCTTGGGGTACCTGAGGGTCCTGGGGTGACCAAGAGTCTCAGGGTGGCTGTGAGTCCTGGGTTGGTTGAGTGCTCAGGGACATTTGAAGGTCCTGGGGTGGTCAAGGGTCCCATGGTGGGTGAGAGTCATGGGGTACCTGAGGGTCCCAAGGTGTCCAGGGTTCCTGGGTTGGCCGAGGGTCCTAGGATGGCTGAAAATCCTGAGGTGGCTGAGGGTCCCCAAGTGTCCAAGGATCCCACAGCAGCTGAGGATCCCGGGATGTCCACTAGTCCCACCTCAGCTAATTGGAATTGTTTCCAACCATTCCATCTGCATCAGCGTTCCCCCTGCTGTCCCCACCCCAGAGACCCATTTTGCCAACCCCGGGTCTCCCAACCTCCACTGCCTTCTCCATCCCCGGCCTCATGGTGCCTTCAGGACACCCCTGACAGGATCCCAGGAGCTTCTGACACCAGAAGCCTGGGTGACGGGATCTGACCTCAGGGCACATGTAAGCACCCGTAATGGCTTTACAGTTTGGGCTGTGCAGCAGCAAAACCTCATGAAATGGCTCCAAAGGGCTCCCACCCTGCTGTCATCTCTCTATCTCATGGACCTGCCATCCCATCATCATCCTCTCCATCTCGTGGACCTCCCATCCTGACATCAGCTCCTCTATCTCATGGACCTCTCATCCCATCATCATTGTCTCCATCTCATGGATCTCCCATCCTGCCTTCATCTCCTCTGTGTCATGGACCTCCTATCCTCCCATTATCTCCTCTGCCTCATGGTCCTCCCATCCTTCCATCATCTCATGGACTTCCCATCACACGTACCCAGAATTAAGAGCAGATCAGAATGCTCTTAATTATTTAACTGGCATAGGGGTATGGGGAGCATCTTGAGAAATGAGTTGCAACGAGATTTTGCCTCCAGAGCACAGGCTGCCATCACTTGGTGGCCTTCAAACCCACTGCAGAGTCTCTCTTGGGTTTGAAGGACATGCAGAAAAACACCGAGAAACACCCTGAAGCTGCAGCACCACCAGCTCCCGTGTTCTGACTTGGGGTCCTGTGAAGCTGGGGGTCACCTGGAGAGTGCTGGGCACTGTGGGACAGTCACCTTCCACATGTCTCATGCCAGGAACCAGCCACCTCCTCACTCCTTCATGGACTCGTGCCATGCAGTATTTATGGAGAGCATTGGGAAAAAAACCCCAACACCTTAGGTGATTCTTTATATTTTTAGCACATAGGGCTTGCACAGCACCCTGGTCACATCTGGACCTCGCACAGGATGGATCCTACCACCACGCTGACCCCCAAGCACAGAGCAAAAAGTGACCCAACAAAGTCCTCATTCAGCACATGCATGGAAATGTTAATTAAAAACAGGGTAATAAAACATCTGGAGGCCCTGGAGGTGGGAAGGACCGCGTGGCACTGTCCCCTGTAGCTGCCTCTCACCATCCCTTGAGCCTCATGGGCAGGGGGAGTGGGGTCACTACTTATTTCAATGTCACAAAAAGCCTTTTCATGAAGCCTTCCCGGCAAAGCAGAGGAAGAACCTTTGAGGAGCAGAGCCGGGAGCTGCTGGGCTTGGTGGGGAGGGGTGGGAGAGGCTGTGGCCCCAAGGATTTGGGGATTGTCCCATTGTCCAGGGAAATGGGGAGGTGGGAAGTGTGGTCATAGATTGGGGTTCATGGTCAGGTTGGGGATGATGTGATGAGAAGCCAATTGCTTGGAGATTTTATGCGTGGACTTGAGGATCTCAAAGGTCCTCTCCAGCCTAGAGATTCCAGGATTTTATGAGATGCTGGATGAAGCCCCATTGGGTGCCACCCTCCTGGGTGAGACCCCTCCTCACCCGTGTGCCCCTGTCCCAGGGGAACTAGCCCACCCTGCAAGAAAAAGGAGGAAAAAGGGTTTTCCAGTGGGTCTGTCCTCCAGGCTGGCTTTGAGCTTCATGGGCACCATGGTGGGACCCTGGCACCTTGCTGCTGGCATGGGGTGGGATGGGGAACCCTCTCTTGAGCTCATGCTGATGTCCAGAGCAGATCCAGAGTGGATCAGGAGGCTGGGATTGGGTCCAGAGCAGATGGAGACATCCAGATGGGAGGGGACACCTTGGATGAGATGGAGGGACCCGGGATGGGATGGGAGGCTCTGGACATGCCAAGGAGCCCTCAGATGGGATGAAGGAACCCTGGATGGGATGGGGGGACACTGTAGATCCTGGGAACCCCCTGAATAACATGGGGGAACCTGGACATGCCAGGTATCTCCAATGGGATGGAGTTGGGATCGGGTCAGTGAGCTGGGATCAGATCTGGAGCAGGTTTGGAGTGGGTTGGTGGGCTGAGATGGATCCAGAGCAGGTCCAGAGTGGGTTGTGGGACTGGGATTGGATCTGGATTGGGTCAGTGGGCTGGGATTGGATCTGGATTGGGTCAGTGGGCTGGGATTGGATCTGGATTGGGTCAGTGGGCTGGATCAGATCTGGAGTTGTTCTTGGAGCTGGGATTGGGTCTGGAACAGGTCCAGAATGGGCCAGGGAGCTGCGATCAGATCTGGAGTGGGTCAAAGGGCTCGGCTCAAATCTGGAGTGGCTTTGGGGAGCTGGAATTGAATATAGATCAGACTGGAGAGGGCTGAGGAGCTGGGATCAGCTCAGCTCAGATCACAGGGCTGGGATCAGGCCTGGTTTGGATCAGAGAGGGTCAGGAGGCTGTGATCAGTTCTGGAGCAGATCCAGAGTGGATCAGGAGGCTGGGATCGGGTCCAGAGCAGATCGGGGGCCTGAGATCGGATCGGGATTGGCTTGGAGTGGGTTGAAGGGCTTAGCTCAGATCTGGATCAGCTTGGAGCAGCTTGAGGGGGGCTGAGATCAGGTCTGGATTGAATCCGGAGCAGGTCAGGGGGCTCAGCTCAGGGCCGGAACGGGTTGGGTGGCTGTGATTGGGTTCGGATCAGCTCAAAGAGGGTCAAGGGGTTTGGCTTGGTTCGGATCCAAAGTGGGTCTAGGGGTTGGGTTTGTATCCAGAGAGGGTCGAGGGGTCTGAGATCAGGTCTGGATCTGCTTGGACCAGATTGAGGAGCTCAGCTCGAATTCGGATTGGGTCAGATGGCTGAGCTGGAGTCCAGAGCGGATCAGGGGAGGCTGGGATCTTATCTGAATCGGGTCGGAGGGCTGGGAAGGGATCCGGAGCATGTTGGGGCACTGGGATTGGATCTGGAGCAGGTCAGGGGGCTGGGATCGAGTCGGGCTTGGCTCGGGAGGCTCAAATCCGGATCAGTTCGGAGGGCTAGGATCAGGATCGATTCAGACCTGGAGCTGCTCTGAGCGCTTGACTTGGATCTGGAGCAGGTCGGGGGGATCAGCTTAGATCCAGATCGGCTCAGATCGGGTCGGGGGGCTGGGATTGGGTCCGGATTGGCTCCGGAGCGGGTCTGGGGTCTCCGGAGGGCGTCGAGGGGCTGGGATTGGATCCGCATCAGCTCCGGAGCGGGTCTAGGGGCTGGGATTGGATCCGGAGCAGCTCCGGAGCGGGTCGAGGGGCTGGGATTGGATCCGGATCGGCTCCGGAGCAGGTCTGGGGGCTCCAGAGCGGGTCAGGGGTCTGGGATTGGATCCGGATCGGCTCCGGAGCGGGTCTGGGGGCTCCGGAGAGGGTCGGGGGGCTGGGATTTGATCCGGATCGGCTCCGGAGAGGGTCTGGGGGCTCCGGAGCGGGTCCGGGTCTGGGATTTGATCCGCATCGGCTCCGGAGCGGGTCTGGGGGCTCCAGAGCGGGTCGAGGGGCTCCGGAGCGGGTCGAGGGGCTCCGGAGCGGGTCCGGGTCTGGGATTGGATTCGGATCGGCTCCGGAGCGGGTCGGGGGTCTGGGATTGGATTCGGATCGGCTCCGGAGCGGGTCTGGGGGCTCCAGAGCGGGTCTGGGGGCTGTAATTGGATCCGGATCGGCTCCGGAGCGGGTCTGGGGGCTCCGGAGAGGGTCGGGGGGCTGGGATTTGATCCGGATCGGCTCCGGAGAGGGTCTGGGGGCTCCGGAGCGGGTCCGGGTCTGGGATTTGATCCGGATCGGCTCCGGAGCGGGTCTGGGGGCTCCAGAGCTGGTCGAGGGGCTCCGGAGCGGGTCTGGGGTCTGGGATTGGATCCGGAACGGCTCCGGAGCGGGTCTGGGGGCTCCAGAGCGGGTCAGGGGGCTGGGATTGGATCCGGATCGGCTCCGGAGCGGGTCTGGGGGCTCCGGAGAGGGTCGGGGGTCTGGAATTGGATCCGGATCGGCTCCGGAGCGGGTCTGGGGGCTCCGGAGCGGGTCCGGGTCTGGGATTGGATCCGGAGCGGCTCCGGAGCGGGTCTGGGGGCTGCGTGGCGGTCGGGCCGGGGGCTGCGGGGGCGGTGCTGCCCGCCCTGCCCCCGGTGTCGGTTTGCAGCCGCGCTCCTCCTCCTGCTCCCGGTCGCCCCGCATTCCCGGGGCCCGCGGGGCCGGAGCGGGCGGCGGGGCCGGACCCCACGATGCCGCAGCTGGAACCGGCGGCGGGGGGGGGACGATCTGGGGGCCCCCGACGAGCTCATCGCCTTCCAGGACGAGGGCGAGGAGCAGGACAAGGGCGCGGGGCGCGGCTCGGCCCACGGGGACCTGGACGAGCTCAAGTCCTCGCTGGTCAGCGAGACCGAGAACCGCGGCTCCGGCTCCGGCTCCGGCACCGGCACCGGCTCCGACTCCGAGGTGGGAAACGGGGGGCTGGGGATGGGGGGGGTGTTGGAGGAGGAGGTGCCCCCCCGGCCGGCCCCGCTCAGAGCCCTCTCCCCGCAGGCGGAGCGGCCCCCCCCGCCCCGGGAAAGTTTCCAGAAGCCGCGGGAGTACTTGGCTGAAGGTACCGGCTGCCCCCCCGGGGTCTCCCCCCAGCCCCGGAGTCCCCCTCTTCCTCCTCACTCCGCTCCCGGTCCCCCTCGGTGCCCCCTCCACCCCCTCTCTCCCCACCCCGGTCCCCCCCATCGCTCCACGGGGCATCCCACCCCTCGCCCCGGTCTCTGTTCCCCCCCCGCCCACCCCGGGATCCCCCTCTCTCCACACCCCGGTCCCCCTCGCACCCCTCGCTGCCCCCTCCCCGCCCCGGGGTCCCCCTCGACCCCTCCCTCCCCGGTGTCCCCCTTCGGTGTCCCGCTGCCCGTATCCCCCCCAGCGTGTTCACCTCTCGTGTGACCCCCCCCCCCCTCAGTGTCCCCTTCGTGTGTCCCCCCCCTCCCCGTGTCCCTCCCGGTCCCCGCGGGACCAGCCGAGACTTCGCAACTTCTTTGTTTGCGCCCCCGGCTGCGGCAGGACCCCCCCCCCGCCCCCTCCGGCATCCAGCCCCGTGTCCCTCTCCCCATCTTCAACCTTCGTGTTCCTCTCAGTCCCCACCCCCCGTCCCTGTCCCCGTCCTCGTGTGTCCCCCCCTTCGCGTCCCCCTCCATGTCCCCCTCTTCCTCTCCCCCTCCCCGTGTCCCCCCATTCAGTGTCACCCTCGTGTCGCCCCCCGCTGTCCCACTCCCCGTGTGCCCCCTGTGTGTTCAACTCGTGTTACCCCCTGCCCCGTGTCCCCACTCGTGTCCTCTTTGCCCCCTCGTGCCCCCACTCTCTCCATGCCCCCCCCTTGCTTTCCCCTTCCCATCAGTGTCCCTCTCGTGTCCCCCTCTCCGTGTCGCCCCCCCCCCGCCTCCACCCACAGAGGGACCCATGATCCCCGCCAATGTCTCTATCCTTGCCCCATGGCAGCAGCTCCCCCTCCACCCTCCCCAGGAGCAACCTTCCCCCTTACGCCCCCATTGCAGCATCCCCCCCCCAAGTAGCACACAGACCTCCCCCCTCCATGGCATCCCCTCCTTCATGGCATCCCGCCCCCCCCCCAATCTCCTTGCATGGCATCCCCCCCCCCCCCAATCTCCTCCCATGGCATCTCCCCCCCATCTCCTTCCATGGCATCTCCCCCCCCCCCCATCTCCTTCCATGGCATTCCCCCTCCCCCCCATCTCCTTCCATGGCATTCCCCCCCCCCAATCTCCTTCCATGGCATCCCCCCCCTACCCCCATCTCCTTCCATGGCATCCCCCCCCCCCATCTCCTTCCATGGCATCCCCCCAACCCGTCCCCCAAGAGTCCTCTTGCCCCCTGCTCCCCCCTCATAGAATCACCAGGTTGGAAGAGACCCACTGGATCATCGAGTCCAACCATTTCTACACCCCCTTCTCTCCCCAGTGGTCCGACGACAACAAGATGGGGGCTTTTTTAAGGGCCCCCCCTACCCGGGCTACCCCTTCCTGATGCTCCCCGAGCTGGGCAGCCCCTACCTCGCCAACGGAGCCCTCTCCCCGGGCGGTGCCCGCACCGTAAGTGCTCCCCGAACACTCTGACACCCACCCCCGAACCCCCTGACACCCCCCAATCCCCCTGAACCCCCCCAGTTCCCCCTTTTCAGGGATGCTCAGCCCCGCCTTGGGCTCCCCACAAGCCTCACGTCCCCCCCCGTAGGAAAGCAACATCCTAGCGTTCGAAAAATAGGAAGAAATTTGCTTTATTCCTCTATTTTTGGTTCGTTTTGCCTCTTCCCGGGAGGGGGGGGGGGGCGTAGGGGTGGGGAGTGCACCCCGGAGGGGGTTGGGGAGTGCCCAGCCCGAAACCTGACCCTGAGCTGCTCCGCTTTTCTCATTTAAAAGGACTCCCTGCGACTTTTTCAAGCTCTTAATGGGCTGACATTGTCCGTCCCTCCTCGGGCTTTGGAAAACTGGTGGAGCAAATTGAGCGAGCATTAAAAGGGGGAGGGGACACAAAGGAGGGCAGGGATTGACCCCCCCCACCCCACCCCCCGAGTCCTCAACGACATCCCTCTACACCCAAACCATCCCAAACTCCCACCTGGTCCAGACCCGTGAACCTGGACCCGAATCAGGAGCCTGGAGCAGATCCCTAAGCCTGGTCCAGACCCATGAACCTGAACCAGACCCCTAAAACTGCACCCGAATCATAAACCTGGACCAGGCCCATGAACCTGGACCAGAACCATAAACCTGAATGAGATCCCTAAGCCTGGACCACATCCAAAACCCTGGACCAGCCCCCTAAACTCCGCACCACATCCCTAAACTTGGACCAGAATCAGAAGCCTGGACCAGAACCAAAAACTTGGACCAGACCCACGAACCTGGGCTAGATCCTTAAACCTGGACCACAACCATAGACCTGTTTCAGATACCTAAAACCTGTTTTAGCAATCTAAACCTATTTTATAAACTTCAGTCATTTCCCATATGCCCCTCGCATGCCTCAGTTTCCCCTCCCAGTGCCCTCAATAGCATTCCAGGGTGGATTCTCTGCCCCCTGGCCGGGATGTGATGCCCAGCCGTGGTACCCACCGCCTGCCAGGCTGGATCCTCACCCCTTGCTCCTCTTTTTCTACGTGTATTCCAACTCCGGAGCAGGCACGGTGACACCTGATGACTTTAGGTGCATTATTTGCTGGGGCTCCTTGCAGAGCCGCATTGCCGTATGGAATAGCCATGGGATGGCAAAACCTGCTGGGGTCAGAATGGCTTAAAATCCCCCAGCGTGGGCTTGCGGGCTGGGATCCTGCTTTCTGGTGGCATCGTGTGGGGAGTTCCCCATGTCTGGGGAGTTTCCTTGCTTTTGGTGTATTGGAAGGAGCTGGTTTGAATGGCTGCAGAGTGTAAATCCTGGGATGCAGAGGGCAGGGGGATCATGTCATGTCATATCATGTCATGTCATATCATATCATGTCATGTCATTTTTATATCAATATTCCCGAGTTTGGGTAGTGTCTGGGTGCCAAATAAGGGTTATATTCCAAATTTTTCACTCTTGGTGTTACCACAATCTGGAGGTGATGCACAACTGGCCATGATCCCAAAATATCAGCAAGGAATAAGGAATAATTAAAAGGGAGAGGGGTTGGGATTCATAGGGAACGCTCACTAATGAGGATTTAATGAATCCCAGAGAGAGGGGGATTAACGAAGAGGAGCTGGTGCTGCATCCTGGGTTTGGACTGGGAGAAGTGGGGATGGGAATGCCCTGGATTGGGGCCAGATCCTGCTGTGTGCAGACATTTCTGTGCAGAGCAGAACCTTAAAGGCATCACAATGGGGACAAACATGGGGTGCTAGGCGGCTTTTGTGGGTGCTGGTCATGTACAGGAGGGCTCTTGCAGCTGGATTTTGGTGCGGCACTGCAGCAGGTGGGAACCTGCCGTATCCTGTGGCCACTCGGGTGATGGAAGCGCCCGAGCTCTGTGCCGCTCCCCACACTTCGTCCTCTCCACAAGCCTCCACCAAAGTGGCGACGCAGGGATCCGCTGGATCCTGGGATAACATCGTGCTGGCAAGCCTGGACAGGATCCAGCTGGGCGCAGCATCCTCGATCCCGTACAGGATCCAGCCGGGCGCAGCATCCTCGATCCCGTACAGGATCCATCCAGGCACAGCATCCTCGATCCTGTACAGGATCCATCCAGGCGGGCACAGCATCCTCAATCCCATCCAGGATCCATCTGGATGCAGCATCCTCGATCCCATACAGGATCCAGCCGGGCGCAGCATCCTCGATCCCGTACAGGATCCAGCCGGGCGCAGCATCCTCGGTCCTATACAGGATCCGTCCAGGCGCAGCATCCTCAATCCCGTACAGGATCCATCCAGGCGCAGCATCCTCAATCCCATACAGGATCCATCCAGGCGCAGCATCCTCAATCTCATACAGGATCCGTCCAGGCTCAGCATCCTCAATCCCGTACAGGATCCATCCAGGCTCAGCATCCTCAATCCCGTACAGGATTCATCCAGGCATAGCATCCTCGGTCCCGTACAGGATTCATCCAGGCACAGCATCCTCAATCCCATACAGGATCCATCCAGGCGCAGCATCCTCAATCTCATACAGGATCCGTCCAGGCTCAGCATCCTCAATCCCATACAGGATTCATCCAGGCTCAGCATCCTCAATCCCGTACAGGATCCATCCAGGCGCAGCATCCTCAATCCCATACAGGATCCATCCAGGCACAGCATCCTCGATCCCATACAGGATCCATCCAGGCACAGCATCCTCGATCCCATACAGGATCCATCCAGGCGCAGCATCCTTGATCCCATACAGGATCCATCCAGGCGCAGCATCCTCGATCCCATACAGGATCCATCCAGGCGCAGCATCCTCGATCCCATACAGGATCCATCCAGGCACAGCATCCTCGATCCCATACAGGATCCATCCAGGCGCAGCATTCCCACACAGCAGCATTGCCCAAGGGCACCGAGCTCTGCACTGACAAATCTGCCACCCGCCGGCTCCGAGGCAAGATCCAACTTGTGAAGCGCAGAGGTGGCAGGAGGTGGGAGGCCACCGAGCAGCCCTAGGACACTTTTTTCCCCTGTTTCCTTTTTATTTCCCCTGTCTGCTGTTGGAGGAAAAGCTTATCCACAGGATCCCGCCATCCCGGTGGTCATGGCATCCTTGCAGTTCAGGGTGGTGCAGGTTGAGCAGTGTGACTCTACTGGAAAAGGAAGATTTTTCAGGAAAAGAACCCCAAATCCCAAATAACCTCTGTGCATATGAGATGATCTGAGGAGGTGGGCGAAGGATGCTGGGAACTGAGTTGTCTGTGGATGCAGATGTTGGACCAGGCAGTGGCAAAACCACTGGAGGACTTTGGTTTTGGAGTCACGGGCCAAGCACTCTTCATTCCATAATATTTATAAACCTGGAATATATTTCTAAATCTGGAAAAGTGATGCCTTTCCACACCCTGAACCAGGAGCATCACCTCCATCCCTGTGCTAAACTGCTGGCAACCAAAGCCATGAGATGCCTCTGCCCTTCGTCTGGGTTAATTCACTTTGTCCAATATCACCCCTGTTACTTTCAAACAGGACCCTGGAATTTGGGATGTCTGCTCTGGAATCATTCCTGGTCATTCCTGGCCAAGGTAGTATTTTTTTCAGGCTCCTCTAAGCTGGGAGAGGAGTTTGGCCAGGTCTGATGATGGCATTGCTGGTTGGAGCAGCATTTTAGCTTGGTTTCCCACTGGGAATTGGGGACCCCCAAGATGGGATTTGGTTCTGTGGGAGCATCAGAGCCACGATTCCCCAAAATGTGAGGGTACCCAAGACAGGATGGAAAGGCAAAGTGCTGGGAATCTTGAGCTGGATGGATGCAAACCGCTGTCGCCACCACACCAGGTCCATCCAGTTGGGATCATTTGGAACTGATGTCTTGCATCTCAAGCTCAGGACAAGGTGGATCTGTTCCGGGGCAGAATTGCACACCAGTATCCTCTGATCTCCTTCTCTGTTCCTTGGTCTCCTCCGATCCCTGGCTTGGGAAAGGATGGAAATCAGCTGCCCAGCATCCCCAAACCAGGCATGGATGCAAAGGTGAGACCATGCATGGACAGAGAAACAAAACCCTGCGTGGGATTGTCATTAATTTCCAGAAAAAAACAGTTTAACCCCAGGAATTCAAGGCTGGAGGTGAGTATTTAAACAAATCTCAACCTTCCTCAGGCATGGAAATTCAGCCCAAGCACCCAAACAGCTCCCTGCGGTGCCACGCTGCTGTAATTAATGCAATTAATGCACATTGCTGGGTTGCGGCCATGAAGTAAGTGAGTGGAAAAAAAAATAGAACCTGGGCTTGTTCTGGCTTTTTTTTCCCCCCATTCCTGGGATGAGCCTGCGATCCCGGCTGCAACACAGAGGTGGATCTGTCTGCGAAAGAAAATATATCCACTTCACCGTGCAGCTGCCAAGGAAAATGATTAAAATCCACATTTTTGGCAAGAAAAAGGGTTGCTCCCCAAACCGGGCGGGTCTTGCTGGAGGCGGCGGCAGCGCTGGCTGAGAGGAGAGCTTGGCGTGCGCTCGGTGGGTGTGGGATGGAGGTGTTGGGATGAGGGGATGGGTTTCGGTCACGGGGCTCGCGCGGTGCTTGGTGTCCTCCATTCAGTGGAGTATTTTGGTGTGAGGGTGGTTAAGCACTGGTGCTTCCAGAGCCTGGAGGGGTTCAAGGCCAGGCTGGATGGGGCCTGGAGCCCCTGATCCAGTGGGAGGTGTCCCTGCCCATGGAACTGGATGGGCCGTGAGGTCCCTTCCAACCCGAACTGTTCCAGGATTCTATGACATTTGAGATTTGAGTTGAAAATCACGCTTTGGGGGAGTTTGGGGAAGCCTGTGCGGGCATTTGGTGTGAAAGTCACGTTTTTGGGGCATTTGTGAGGAGATATGATCTGAAAGTCACACATTTGGGGCATTTGTGAGGAGATTTGATCTGACAATGACTTTTTGGTGGGCATTTGTGAGGAGATTTGGTGCGAAGGTCACATTTTTGGGGCATTTGTGAGGGGCTTTGGTCTGAAAGTCACATTTTTGAGGGCTTTCTTGAAGGGATTTGGTGTGAAAGTAACATTTTTGGGGCATTTGTAAGGGGGTTTTGTGTGAAAATTGTGGGTTTGGGGGAGTTTGAAGAGGTTGTGAGGAGACTGAGATGAGGGTGGGGAGGCCCTGGCCCAGGTTGCCCAGAGCAGAGGTGGCTGCCCCATCCCTGGAGGGGTTCAAGGCCAGGCTGGATGGGGCTGGGAGCCCCTGATCCAGTGGGAGGTGTCCCTGCCCATGGAACTGGATGGACTGTGAGGTCCCTTCCAACCCAAACTGTTCCAGGATTCAATGACATTTGAGATTTGAGTTGAAAATCATGCTTTGGGCAAGCCTGTGCGGGCATTTGGTGTGAAAGTCACGTTTTTGGGGCATTCATGGGGGGCTTTGGTGTGAAAGTCGTGCTTTGAGGATCTTTGCGAGGAGCTTTGGTCTGAAAGTCACTTTTTCGGGGCATTTGTGAGGAGATTTGGAGTGAAAGTCACATTTTTGTGACATTTGTGAGGGGATTTGGAGTGAAAGTCACATTTTTGGGGGCATTCATGAGGGGGGTTGGTGTGAAAGTTACGCTTTGGGGGATTTGTTAGGAGATTTGGGGTGAAAGTCACATTTTGGGGGCATTTGTGAGGGGGTTTGGAGTGAAAGTCACATTTTTAAGAATGGTTGGACTCAATGATCCTGTGGGTCTTTTCCAACCTAGTGATTATGTGATTCTGTGATTTGTGAGAGGGTTTGGAGTGAAAGTCACATTTGGGGGGGCATTTGTGAGGGGATTTGGTGTGAAAGTCGTGCTTTGGGGAGATTTGTGAGGAGATTTGGTCTGAAAGTCACATTTTGGGGGCATTTGTGAGGGAGTTTGGAGTGAAAGTCACTTTTTGGGGGGCATTCATGAGGGGGTTTGGTGTGAAAGTCATGCTTTGGGGCATTTGTGAGGGCATTTGGTGGGAATTTTTGGGATGTTTGTGAGAGGATTTGGAGTGAAAGTCATGTTTTTAGAGATTTGTGAGGAGATTTGGTCTGAAAGTCACTTTTTGGTGGGCATTTGTTGAGTGGATTTGGTGCGAAAGTCACATTTTTAGGACATTTGTGAGAGGTTTTGTTGAGAGACACACATTTTTGGGTCATTTGTGAGATTTTGTCCAAAAGTCACGTTTCTGGGGCATTTGTGAGACTTGGTGTGAAAGTCACTTTTGGGGCATTTGTAAGAGAATTTGGTCTGCAAGTCAGATTTTTGGGGTGTTTGTGAGGAGGTTTGGTGCGAAAGTCACATTTTGGGGGCATTTGTGAGGAGATTTGGTGTGAAAGTCACATTTTTGGGACGTTTGTGAGAGGGTTTGGCACGAAAGTCACACTTTTGGGGCATTTGTGAGGAGATTTGGTCTGACAATGACTTTTTGGTGGGCATTTGTGAGGAGATTTGGTGCGAAGGTCACATTTTTGGGGCATTTGTGAGGAGATTTGGTCTGGAAGTCACATTTTTGGGGGCTTTCTTGAAGGGATTTGGTGTGAAAGTAACATTTTTGGGGCATTTGTAAGGGGTTTTTGTGTGAAAATTGTGGGTTTGGGGGAGTTCGAAGAAGGTGTGAGGAGATTGAGATGAGGGTGGGGAGGCCCTGGCCCAGGTTGCCCAGAGCAGTGGTGGCTGCTCCATCCCTGGAGGGGTTCAAGGCCAGGTTGGATGGGGCTTGGAGCCCCTGATCCAGTGGGAGGTGTCCCTGCCCACAGCAGGGGTGGAACTGGATGGGCTTTGAGGTTCCAACCCAAACTCTTCCGTTATTCTATGATTTGTCCTTCACCGACTGTGCTCTGAGCACCTCCTTGGGAATTTTGGGCTTATTTGGGATTCCACCCCCCCCCCCCCTAGCAGCGCAAGGGGAAATATATCCATATTTCCATATATTTCCCACCTGGAAAAAATGGAGAAAAAAGGCTTTTTCACACTTTTTGGCTTCTTCACCTTGCCCCGTGCGGGGCCGCTTGCATCGCTCCTGGCAGCAAACCTTCCCTCCTGGCAGCAACCTCTCCCGTGCCTCAGTTTCCCCATCTCTGCCTGTTGAGCCTTCGCGCACAATGGCTTCTTTATGTCTCCTCCTTAATTATGCTATTCGGCTAATTACCCCAGGGTTGGGGAGGTTTTCTGGCTAAATGAGACCTACAGGAGGTTTCCACTACCCACCCCCCTCCAACATCTCCCTCCTCCCTCCCTTTTCCAACACGATTCCCAAATTAAAGCAATGAAGTAAGCGCTCCGGGCGACTCTCATAAGACCTGGGTTTGTTAAGGGGAATTAACGCGCATTCATCATCTTTCTGGTATTCCGAGCAGCTGCTTTTCATTAGTTTCCCTTCCTTGAAGTCACTGGCAGGAGCAGGGGGAAAGGGGAACCCGGAGAGAAGTGCCCGGCGCATCCCGGCTGGAGGATGAAGAGGGTTAAGGCCAAGGGGAGGTCGGACTTGTATGTCCTGGCTCTCCGTGCTCGGATTGGGGTTTTGGGGTGGGATGGGCTGAGTGGGGAGGAGGAGGAAGAGGAGATGATGATGTGTGGCTTCATGGTTTGCTTCGGTTTTGGGTTGTTTTCTTGGCAGCGATGTCACCCTGAGAATCCTTGAGCCCTGAGAATCCCACCCCGAACCGTGGCAGAGGGCGAGGGAGGTGGACGGGCTGGGATGTGAGGGAAATGGGTGTCATATGGGTGCTACTGGGGGGGTACAGGACCCCCCAGTGTCCCACGAGTGCTACTGAGGGTGGTATTGGAAAGCCAGTGTCCCATGGGTACTGGCAGGGGTACAGGACCCCCTACCCCCATTTCCCACGGTTACTCCTGGGGGTACAGGATCCCCCAGTCTCCCATGGGTGCTGGTGGGGGGGTACAGGACCCTGTTGCCTGGGCGCTTCATCACCTGTCTGGATACAGAGCTGCATCTCTAGAGGTGCCAGGCCCCCAGATCATGGGGTCTGTGATTGGCAGGGGGCACAGCAGGGCGATGTGACCCCCTCTGCCCCAAATTTCCACTGTGGTGTAGCTTCCAGCAACTCTTTCTGTCCCATGGATGAGATCTTAAACATTTTCCACTTGCAAAATTCCACCCATGAGCCCAGTTAAAACACCTTTCCTGGTCACCTATCGCATCCCGTGTCCCCCCAAAAGCGAGGATGCTCTGTGGTGGACTTTAGAGCCAGTGGGATTTTGTCCACCAAGACCCTGAGCCCTTTGCACCCGCTGGGATCCCCCGGCGCAGATGCAGCCGTCTCCTGAACACGGGATGAATGGAGCCATTGAGCGTGATGGACGGGAGCTGAAAGCTGCAGACAAAAGCCGTGGGGCAGCGGGGAAAACTTGGTGGTGTCAGGTTTGGGGAGTGAGGAGGGAAGTGCTGGCAGCCCAGGATCCTGGCTTGTGCCACTTGTTTCTCCTTTAGTGGCTGGATGTGTGTGTGAGGGATGCTCAAGGTGCCCGTGGCACGGGATGATGCTCGGGGCGCTCGTAGGTGAGAGAAGCTCGAGGCATCCATGGTGAGGGACGCTTGGGGCACCCAGGGGTAGTGGATGGTGTCCACGGGCAAGGGATGCTCAGGGTACCCATGGCGAAAGATGCTTAGGGCATCCCTGTGATGAGGTTGCTTTGGGATGAAGCTGAGCCCCACAAGCTGCCTAGGAGTTGGCTCCAGCGTCCTGGCAATGCTCCAGCCCCCACAAGCCTCATCCTGCTTGCTTCCATGTCTCTCATCCTGCTTTTCCTCTGCGGACCCACAGACGGGGCCAAACTGTGCAGCAGACACACTCGGCATCCCTGGCACAGCAACAAGGGGATCTGTGACTCAAGATAAGCTCAGCTTTAAGCACCACCTCTCCAAACTCATCCTAAATGGGTTTGGGGGGCTGATTTTTCAGCTCCCAGCCTTTTTTTTCCTGGTTTCCTATCCCGGTGCCATTGGTATTTCCCACCCGGATCGTGTCAGTGTCTGTGCTGCTGGCTTGGGCTGCACTGTGGGAACGGTCGAGCATCCTTTATCGAGGGGTTGCAAACTCCTAGCGCTGCATCCATCCATTCCCACCCCAAAATAAGTGTCCCCTCTTGGGATGGCCTTTGCCTGGCTTGTGTCACTGTGGGAATGTCAGGAGGTGACACTGCGAGCCGTGGGGACAACCTGGGATGCAACATCAACCCCCCATGTATCCCCATTGCAGCCTTTAAAAACTCTAAATCCTATAGGAAAATAAATAGCCTGCCCAGGTATTTTGAGGGTTCACTTTGGTGGGATGCAGGGATGCAGAAGACCCCCCAAAAGGACTCATCTCTGATGGAAACTGCCGTCCCAGGCAACATCTGGAGGAGATTATTCAGCTGGGAAGCAGTTCGGAGGGGAGCAAGGCGGGGAGAGAGGAGGGGGCGAGGATTTATGGCTTGTTTCTTGGGCTGTAAATCCCATCTGGGATTGGGATTTCTCCCTTCCTAATTATCTGCGGGGAATCAGAATGCGTCGACTTCTCGTGTGAGGATGAGGGACGGGCGATGGACTGTGTGGGGCTTTTTGAATTTTCCTATTTTTCTTGGGTTTTAGGGTGATTTATTTGACCTCAATACCTGGCGCAGGAGGGCAAAAAACTAGGTCCCCTCTTCCTATTTGTTTCCAGTCCCTCCCCTGCCTTCATTTCCAGCTCCACAGGACCAAAACATCCACAGATTGTCTGTTCCTGGCTGCTTCCCTTTCCTTTTCTCATGAAGTGGGACATGCTTTCCCCATCCCATGATTGCCTTCAAGAAGGAGCTTTTCCCTGCCTTTCCCTCTTCCTCTTCCCCTTCCTCTTCCCCTTCCCCTTCCCAATGCTGCTCAGCATCCAGGATGCTACAAGACCACCCAACACCCAGACAAAGATTTCCAGGGGCTCTGTTAAACTTCCCACAAAACCCCATTTTCCACCCCGCTGCCCAGTCTCCCGCAGCACAGTTTTGGGGTGTATTTGGGGGAAAAAAGGTCTGGAGCAGAGGCAGGAGGGGGTAGGGTGAGCTGTCAGTTATCCCGCAGCTGTGTAAACAGCCTGGGAGCGAGGAGGGCTGGAGGGCTCGGCAGGGGTTCCCGTTCGGACCTGCCGAGCCTGGAGGCTTTGCAAGACCCTGGGAATTCGGGCTGAAAAGGGGATGGCATGGGGAGAGGTGATTTGGGGTCACCGTCCCCCACCAGGGACAGAGGTGGTGGGGAGGGATGGACATTTAGGATGTGCTGGTGAGACACTTCCCCAGGTGCTTTCCCGCATCTGGGATAGGGCCGAAGTGGCCAAAGGCCGGCACCTCATGGGTCTTCTTCATGATGCCAGTGGTTTCCTTGGGCTTCTCTTCAGGCTGGAGCATGTTCAGGCAAGGGAAAGACCAGCACGGAGGCTTTTCTGCCCCCAGCAACTGCAGGTAGTGTCTGACCTGGAAAAATGGCCACTCGGGTCCGAATCAGCCCTTTCTTTCTCCCAAAATAAGAGGCCAGTGGCTTCCATGACTGAGCCTTGGAGCTCAGCAGAGGGGAGGCTGCAGTGGACAGGGACATGTGGCAGCAGGACAAGTGATGTTGGGATGGGGAACATTGGCATGTGTGTTGTTGGGATACGGAGTGTTGGGATGCGGGATGTTGGGATGGGGAACATTGGCATGTGTGTTGTTGGGATATGGAGTGTTGGGATGCGTGATGGCATCTTGGCTTGGATCAGAAACGGTGTGGCCAGCAGGTCCAGGGAGGTTCCTCTCCCTTTGGACTCAGCCCTGCTGAGACCACTCCTCGAATCCTGGGGTCAGTCCTGGCCCCTCACCACAAGAAGGATGTTGAGGCTCTGGAGCGAGTCCAGAGAAGAGCAACGAAGCTGGTGAGGGGGCTGGACACAAGGGGAGCAGCTGAGAGAGCTGGGGGTGTTTAGCCTGGAGAAGAGGAGGCTGAGGGGAGACCTCGTTGCTCTCTCCAACTACCTGAAAGGAGATTGTGGAGAGGAGGGAGCTGGGCTCTTCTCCCAAGGGACAGGGGACAGGATGAGAGGGAATGGCCTCAAGCTCCACCAGGGGAGGTTCAGGCTGGACATCAGGAAAAAAAATTCACAGAAAGGGTGATTGGTCCCTGGCAGAGGCTGCCCGGGGAGGGGGTTGAGTCACCTTCCCTGGAGGGGTTTAAGGGACAGGTGGATGAGGTGCTGAGGGACATGGGTTAGTGATTGATGGGAATGGTTGGACTCGATGATCCGATGGGTCCTTTCCAACCTAGTGATTCCATGATTCTGTGTTGGGATGGGGAGCGCTGGGATGCACGATGTTGGAATGGAGAACATTGGAATGTGCGATGTTGGAATATGGAGTGTTGAGATGTGCAACATCAGGAGGACAGGCAGTGCCTGGATATGGAACACCTGGATTAATAATGCTGGGATGTGTGATCCTAGAGCATGAGATGCTGGGATACGGAGCACTGGGATATGTGATGTCAGGGCATGGAACACCGGGACTTGAGATGCTTTGATATGGAACACCAAGACACAGAATGCTGAGACCTGCAATCCTGGGACATGTGATACCATGAGAAAAAATGCTGGGATATTGAATCCTGGGACACACAACACCAAGCCACACAGTGCTGGGACGCATGATACCAGAACGTGCAACACCGGGACACAAAATCGTGGGATACACAATGCCTGGACCCATGATGCTGGGACACACAATACTGGGGATGCCACAGCAGGACACAGGACAGTGGGATGCAGGACACCGTGCCAGCCCTGCCACCAGTTGGGATTCTTCACTTTTCCCCTCTGCTGGGATCGAGCCCCGTGTGTGGAAGAGGAGAGGAAATCTGCTCATTAAAGCCCCTAATTGGACATTAGGGGATCCCACGGTGTTTGTGCCTCCTCACCAGGCGCAGAGGCAAAGCTCCAACGCTGCGCGGCATGACCCCCCGGCACACACCACTGCTGACCCTTCCTCTGGCTGCTGGGGCCACAGGGTGGGGATGGACAACCAGACAGGAGCTTCTATTGTGGTCGTGCCGCCATGGCAAGGAAGGGGTTAACTCCCTGCTTTTCTTTTTTTCTTTTTTTTTTTTTTTTCTCTTTAATTGAGGGGTGGCTGGTAAGGAGGAACCAGAACTTTTGGTCTAATCTCTCTGGAATGTGACCGATTTTCAACTATTTTCTTCTTTTTTTTTTTTTTTTTTTTTTTCTCCTTTCCTAATAGCTCCAACGTGGGGGCTTGCGCGTGGTGGGACAGGGTGAGCTGTGTCCATGCTGGAGCCCAGGAGAAGGAGAAGGGGAGGGGGCTTCATTTTTCCACATTAGCACTGAAGCGTTCGCCAGCTCCCCCCCCCCCCCCCCCCCTTTGTATATTTTGAAAGGGTCCCCCCCCTTTGCCTTCCTCTCCTTTCCCCGGCCTCCTGAAATGGCTTCCAAATGAGAAGCAGCCTTTTCTCTCCCGGCCCTTCCCCAGCCGCCGTCCCCCAGCGGCTTCTCCGCTTACAGAATAGAGGAGAAAGCCCCCTTTGTTATGGGGGCGGCGAGGAGGGGCCCAAAGCGCCCGGCGAGGACGTGGGGGCAGCTCCTGCCTCGCCCTGGTCCTAGTGTGGTGAGAAAGGTGGTGGGACACCATCGGTGTCATCAGAGTGTGGCTACCAGGGTGCTCGGGGCATCTCGTGGTGGCCGTGGTGATGTTGTCACATCTTGGGCATCATCCAAGCGCAGTCATGGAGATGCTTGGAGCATCTTATGTGTTGTCCCAGTGCAGCCATGAGGATGCTCAGGGCATCTCGTGTCGGTCGGTTGTGGGGATGTTGGGACATCTCCCAAGTGACAGGGGACAGGACGAGAGGAAATGGCCTCAAGCTCCACCAGGGGAGGTTCAGGCTGGACATCAGGAAAGAATTTTTCACAGAAAGGGTGATTGGGCACTGGCAGAGGCTGCCCAGGGAGGGGGTTGAGTCCCCTTCCCTAGAGGGGTTTAAGGAATGGGTGGATGAGGTGCTGAGGGACATGGGTTAGTGATTGATGGGAATGGTTGGACTCATCCAGTGGGTCCTTTCCAACCTGGTGATTCTGTGATCTCACGTGTTGTCCCAGTGCAGCCAGGGGATGCTCAGGGCACCTCACGATGGCCATGGGGATGTTGGAACACCTTGTGTGTTGTCCCAGTGTGGTTGACTGTCATGGGGATGACAGGACCTCTCACGTTTTGTCCTAGTGCAGCCATAGGGATGCCCAGGGCCCCTCATACATCACTCCAGTCGCAGTTGCCACTGCAGCCCACCCAGCAGCATCCGAAGCCGAAACGTTCTCCCATCCCGGTGCTGCTTTGGTGGGGTGGCAGTGTCAGCGCTCGGCTCTTTGGAACCAGTCTGGAGTTGAACGGCAGCCAGAGCCCGGGGCTTCCCCACCGCAGCCCGGCACCTTTGATCACCCACATTTGGAGGACGCATCAAAGCTGACGCTTTAGGAAACGTCTCCGGAGTGTGGGGCATGCGGCAGGTCACGGCGTGAGCCCGCGCGGGTCACGGCACCGCTCGCATACCAAGCGTGCTCCAAGCACACATGGTGCCCTGGCTCCCTGCCTCCTCCTCCACAACCAGATCCGGCTACAGCTCCGCGGCACGGCCGGGTCCATCTCACCACTACTGGCCACCAGAATATGAGACAGGACCACAGGGATGGCCTCGAGTTGTGCCAGGGCACATTCAGCTTGGACATTGCTTAGAGATGTGGTTTAGTAGTGGGCAGGTGCAGTTGGACTTGATGATCTCAAAGGTCTTTTCCAACCAAATGATTCCATTATTAGGAAAAATTTCTTCACCAGAAGGGGTCTCGGGCAGCAGAATGACTGCCGGGGGGGTGGATTCCCCATCCCTGGAGGGGTTTAGAAGGTGGGCAATTGAGTTGCTCAGGGATGGTTGGCCTTGATGATCTCAAAGGTCTTCTCCAAACAAATGATTCTATGGTTCTATGAAAAATCTCCTCAGGGAGAGCATCTGGAGGCATCAGAATCAAGGTGCTGGGCATCCTTGCGTGGGATGGGACCTGGGGTGCCTGGTTTAGGTGATGGAGCAGGATTTTGGGGATCCCCAGTACCAGTGGCTGCAGGAAGGGGTGGGTGATGGGAAATCCTCATCTCCGGCTTTGTTGGGTCTGTGCTGCTGTCCCCTGGTGCCATCGGCACGGGGTGACCCTGGTTTGCCAGCGGGATATCCCCGTGGGCGGCATCAGTGGGGATGGAGCTGGACCGGGTGCTGGCAGGAACTGGGGGGATGGAGATGGGGGGATACTGGAGACCAAGGTGGGAAGACTGGGAACGCAGGACGGGGATACTGGAAACGCAGGAGGGGTAACTGGAGATGGGAGGGATACTGGAGCTGCGGGAGAAGTTAGTAGAGGTGGGATACTGAAGGAGCAAGGGGGATACTGGGGATGCAGGAGGGTGATACTGGAGACCAAAGTGGGAAGACTGGGAATGCAGGGTGAGGATACTGGAAACCAGGAGGAGTAACTGGAGATGGAGGGGGGCTTACTGGAGATGGGAGGGATAGTGGAGATGCAGGAGGAGTTACTGGACATGGGGGGATACTGGGGATGCAGGAAGGGGATATTGGGGACCAAGGAGGGAAGACTGGAATGCTGTATGGGGATACTGGAGTCGTAGGGGAGTAACTGGTGATGGAGGGGTTGTTACTGGAGATAGTGGAGATGCTGGAGATGGAGAGGAGACCAGTGATGGGGGCCGATACTGGAGATGTGGGAGGGGGATACTGGAGGGGCAAGGGGGGGGGGATAGTGGAGATGGAGTGGGGGTTCCTGGAGGAGCAAAAGGGATGCTGGAGATGCAGAAGGGGATGCTGGAGATGAGGGCTGATACTGGGGGTGGAGGAGGGGATGAAGGGAGTGCAGAATGGTTACTGGGGGGTGCTGGGGATGCAGGAGAGATGCTGGAGATGGGGGATGATAAGGGGGCAATGCTGGGGGGATAGAGGACACTTTGGAAGCTGCAAGAGGCGATGTGGGCAGGGATGCATCCATCCAGCCGTGGAAGAGTTAACACTCCCCTCCGCTCCTCCCTGGGTTTTCCTTCCCCAGCTGCTTCGGATCAGGAAGGTTTGTAGTGTGGGGAAATTCCTGCTCGCAGCTGCAGCCTGTCCAGGCCACATTCCCCAACCCCGGCATCTTGGGACGCGCCACCCTCCCGCCGGCTGCCGGGAAATGCCTCCGGCCTCTCCAAAACACCACACAAAGCACCTTTCTTTTGGGGGCCACTTCCATCCAGGGCCAGGGAGACCAACCCACGTGTCACAGCGAGGTTCAACCCCAGGAGGGGGAAGAACTCCTGGATAAAAACCCTTATTTGCTTACCCCCCACCATCCCTCACTGTAAACTTGGGCTGATTCCTTGCACTCCAGTCTGGAAATTGGTGCTGGTGGCCCAGGAACTGGGATGGCTGGGATTGAGCCAGCAGCTTGCACCGGGCATCACCGTGCAATAAAACATCTGGATTTGGGGTGGGGAGAGACGACATCAGCACAGGAGAAAGGGGGGATGGCTCCTCGGCAAGACAGTGGCACATCCCAAATCACCCCAACAGCAAAGCCAACGGCATTTGGGGTGGAGCTTTGGGGCACAAGTTTGGGATTTAGGGCCTCGCGCTGTTTTGGGAGGAGGTTTGGAGTTTAAGTTTTGGGGCTTTGCACCATTTGGGGTGGAGATGTAGGACTTGGGGCTCTGCTTTTGGGACAGAGATGTGGCACTTGGGATTTATGGCTTTGCACCATTTGGGGCAGGAGTTTGGGATTTAGGGTCTTGCACTGTTTACAGTGGAGATTTGGGACTTGGGGCTTTGCACCATCTGTGACAAAAATTTGGGATTTAGGGTCTTGCATCATGTGGGGCAGAGACTTGGGACTTGGGGCTTTGCATTTGGGGTGGAGACTTGGGATTTGGGGCAGAAGTTTGGGTTTAGGTCCTTGCACTGTCTGGCAAGGAGGTTTGGAGTTTAGGATTTGGAGCTTTGCACCACATGGGACAGAGATGTGGGAGCTGGGATTTATGGCTTCTCACTGTTTGGGGCAGACATTTGGGATTTGGGGTCTTGCACTGTTTGGAATGGAGATTTGGGACTTGTGGCTTTGCATTTGGGGCAGAAGTTTGGGATTTAGGGTCTTGCATCATGCAGGGCACAGGTTTAAAACTTGGCTTTGCATTTGGGTTGGAGATTTGAGGTTTGGGCTTTGGGGCTCTGGGGCAGAGGTTTGGGGTTTTGCGTCATTTGAGATGGAGATCAGGGGGGTTGGGGTTTGGGGTTTGCACCATTTCTAGGGTCTGTAGGGGCTTGTAGGGGTGCAAACAACCCCACGTGCCCCCCAAAACCCTTTGCCACCAGCCCATGGTGGCCTCCTCGGCTTGGGGAGTCCCAGCCAAGTGCACAGATGGGGATGGGGTGTTCGGGGATTGGGGTGTTTGATTTGGGACTGGGGATGTTTTATTTTGGGCTGGGGGTTTGTTTTGGGGCTGAGAGTGTTTGATTTGGGGCTGAGGGGGTGCATATTTCAGGGTTGGGATTGTTTGAGCCTGGGGATGGTTGGGGGCTGAGGGGTGTTTGGGGACTGGGGGTGTTTAGGGGCTGAGATTGTTTGGGATTGGGGGTGTTCTGGGGCGGGGGGTGTTCCATCAGCCTGGCTCTCCTGCAGTACCTGCAGATGAAGTGGCCGCTGTTGGACGTGCCGGCCGGCGCCACGCTGAAGGACAGCCGTTCGCCGTCACCCGCGCACTTGGTAAGAGCAGCTGCATCCCACGGGGTGATGCTTTTCCCAAGGGATAACCCCACTCCAGCCCCCCCTGGATGCCAATACGGTGTCCACGGTGGGTTTTTTTTTTTTTTTGGAGTGTGGTTTCGCCCTCCCACGCGCTCTCCCTTACAGTCGAACAAGGTCCCGGTGGTGCAGCACACGCATCCCATGCACCCGCTGACGCCGCTCATCACCTACAGCAACGACCACTTCTCACCGGGCTCGCCGCCCGGACACCTCTCACCAGAGATCGACCCAAAGACGGGTGAGCACAGGGTGGGACGCAGCGTCAGCCGAGCTGGGACCCATCCAGGTGAGAAAAGGGATGCTGAGGGGGTCAGTGCCGTGCCCGAATGGGGCGCTCTCCATCCCACGGTCCCTCTGCTTCCCAGATGATTCCACAGCCTGGTTGCTGAATGGTGGGAAAGGGACACAGCCAGTGGCCAGGGATGGGTCCTTGCCTGGTCACAGGTTTGGTCGGGGTGCGTGAGGATCTCTCCAGGGCTCCGTTTTGGTTATTGCAGCATCCTCTCCCTGTGCTCCAGATGGACGGGGTGCTGGGAAGGGAGGTGGGATGCGCAGAGGGAGATCAGATGCTGGGCGGGAGATGGGATGCTGGACAATGGGATGCTCAGAGGGAGACTGAATGCTGGGAGGGAGATGGGATGCTCAGAGGAAAATGGGGTGCTGGGAGGGAGATGACATACTGGACGATGGGATGCTTGGATGGAGGTGGAGTGCTTAGAGGCCACTGTGTTTTAACACTGCTTCCCGTTCATCCCTCCCTCTTGCCACAGGGATCCCGCGGCCGCCGCACCCGTCCGAGCTGCCCCCCTATTACCCGCTGTCGCCAGGAGCTGTGGGCCAGATCCCGCACCCGCTGGGCTGGCTGGTGCCGCAGTAAGGATGCACTCGACCCTGGGCTGGGGGCTCACTCCCACCTCGGTGTTCCCGGGCAGATCCCCTCATCCCCAAGATCTTCCTCCTCTTCCCACTTCTCCCCTTGTGAGCTCGGTGCGATGACGAGGGCTCCCACCGTGGTTGGAAAGGCAGGGAAAGAGGGGAGATTGAGATGAGATCTTAGGAAGAAAGGTTTTGCTGTGAGGGTGGGGAGGCCCTGGCCCAGGTTGCCCAGAGCAGTGGTGGCTGCCCCATCCCTGGAGGTGTTCAAGGCCAGGTTGGATGGGGCTTGGAGCAACCAGGTCCAGTGGGAGGTGTCCCTGCCCGTGGTTGGAGTTGGAACTGGAGGGGCTTTGAGTTCTCTTCCAACCCAAATCATTCCATGATTCTATGACTCCACGCCACTGAAAATTTTAGGAGCTGTTGGGATGGAGCTCAGCCAGGGAGTGTTCCAAGGGCCCCCAGGAATCAAGGAGGGATCTCTTTCCACTAAAGCTTGTGTGTTTGCAGGCAAGGCCAGCCCGTCTACTCCATCCCTCCCGGCAGCTTCCGGCACCCCTACCCTGCCCTTGCCATGAACGCCTCCATGTCCAGGTGGGTCTCAGCAGGGATGCAGGATGCTCCTTGGGTGTTCTGGGCCTGACAGTGGGTTTTTGGCTGCTTCCTTGAGGACAATGTGGGTTTTGGCATCAGCAGTGGGTGTTTCCAGGGAGTCCCTGCTCTCCACAGACACAGATTGGCCCCAGGAGGCTCCAGTGGCCTCAGTGGCCAAAACGACCCCTGGGAGGGTGCAGATGGTCCCCTGGGTTGGGGAGAAGCGAAGTGTTCAAAAATCGTGCAGACATGGCACTGCAGGATATGGTTTAGTTGGCACTGTGGGGTTGAGCTGGTGGTTGGATTGGATGAGCTGGGAGGTCTTTTCCAGCCTTAATGATTCCATGATTCCATGATCCCATGGGCTCATGACATCCTTCACTAGGGTCCTTTTTACCATCCTGAACAATCTGGGGTGGAATCCAGTGTAAACCCAGTCCCCGATCTGGACTGAGGCTGGTGGCCTCTTACTGCAGGAGGATCTCGGGAGGGTTTGGGGTGGAACCTGGGGGCGGTTGGTGCTGACGAGCTCTTCCTTCCGCTCCCTCCGCTGCAGTTTGATGTCCAGCCGTTTCTCCCCACACATGGTCCCGCCACCTGCCCACGGGCTGCACCCCTCGGGCATCCCACACCCGACCATCGTCTCGCCCATCGTGAAGCAGGAACCCACCCAGCCCAGCGTCAGCCCCGGAGGCAACTCGTGAGTGGAGGACAGGACAGCACTGGGGACAGACACTCGTCCCCGGAGTGCTGCTGGGTCCTGACCCATTGTCCCACTGCTTGCAGGAAATCCCCCATCACTGTGAAGAAGGAGGAGGAGAAGAAACCCCACATCAAGAAGCCGCTCAATGCTTTCATGTTGTACATGAAGGAGATGAGGGCCAAGGTGGTGGCCGAGTGCACGCTGAAGGAGAGCGCTGCCATCAACCAGATCCTGGGCAGGCGGGTAGGGACGCGTCCCCTGGCATTGCCTGGTGCTGCCCCGTTTGTCACCTTAAAATGCCTTTCAGCTGCCTCCTCTGCCTCTGGTTTGGTCCCTTCACCTGCAGCATCGCTAGCCTGGGAGGTGCCAGGGAGCTGGTGGGTCCTGGGTGGCGATGGGGTGAGAGGTTTCTGGCCCCGTGGCAGTGCAGCTTCAGGGTCTGCAGGGAGGCTTTGGGCTTTGCAGTGTGGCTTTGGGGGTTGCAGGGCAGCTTTAGCGTTTCCAGTGTGGCTTTGGGGTTTCCACTGCAAGTATGGACTTTGCAGTGCAGCTTCAGGGTCTGCAGGGAAGCTTTGGTGGTTGCAGCGCGGCTTCCGTGGTTGCATCACAGCTCTGGAGTTTTGCAGGGCAGCTTGAAGGTTTCCAGTGTGGCTTTGGGGTTTCCACTGCAGGTTTGGGCTTTGCAGTGCAGCTTCAGGGTCTGCAGGGAGGTTTTGAACTTTCCAGCGCAGCTTTGGTGGTTATAACTCAGCTTTGGGGGTTGCATCACAGCTCTGGAGTTTTGCAGGGCAGCTTGAAGGTTTCCAGTGTGGCTTTGGGGTTTCCACTGCAGGTTTGGGCTTTGCAGTGCAGCTTCAGGGTCGGCAGGGAGGCTTTGGGCTTTGAGGCATGGGTTTGGGTTTTGCAGTGCAGCTTTAGGGTTTCCAGTGTGGCTTTGGGGTTTCCTTTGCAGGTTTTGGGCTTTACAATGTGGATTCTGCAGGGAGGCTTCAAGCTTTCCAGTGCAGCTTTGGGGGTTGCGGCACAGCTTTGGGTTTTCTTCCACGGCTTCGGGCTTTGCAGTGTGGCTTTGGGATTTGGAGCCTGCCTTTGGGTTTTCCAGCACGGTTTTGGGGTTTGCAGCTCGGCTTTGGGGTTCTCGGCGTGCCTTTGGGGTGTGCAGCGTGGGTCTCTTCTCCCCACAGTGGCACTCGCTCTCACGGGAGGAGCAGGCCAAGTACTATGAGCTTGCCCGGAAGGAGCGGCAGCTGCACTCCCAGCTCTACCCGACGTGGTCTGCGCGGGACAACTACGTAAGTGCAGCCCCTGGGGCCGGCTGGGAGGAGGTGTCCCCTCCTTCCCCCCTTGCCAGGCTCCCACAGGCTCCTGGAGCTGCTGCGAGGCTGCTCTGAGGCTGCTCCCCGTGCTCCGGGGGGTCGGTGTTGGGGGTCCTGGGGTTGGAGGGCAATGGATTTGAGGTGCTGGGATTGCTCTGTCACCTTCAGCAGCTCCTGCATCCCTGTGAGCTGCTCTGGGGCACCAGCAGCCCTGGTTCTCATCCACCGAGCAACTTTATGTGGCACAAAGCCGCATAAGACTTCATCTCATTTTCCAGGGCAAGAAAAAGAAGAGAAAGCGAGAGAAGCTGGCCCAGCAGCAAAGCCACGATACGGAGAGTGAGTATTGCTCTCTATAACTACCTGAAAGGAGGTTGTGGAGAGGAGGGAGCTGGGCTCTTCTCCCAAGGGACAGGGGACAGGATGAGAGGGAATGGCCTCAAGCTCCACCAGGGGAGGTTCAGGCTGGACATTAGGAAAAAATTTTCACAGAAAGGGTGATTGGTCCCTGGCAGAGGCTGCCCAGGGAGGGGGTTGAGTCACCTTCCCTGGAGGGGTTTAAGGTGGACGAGGTGCTGAGGGACATGGGTTTTATAGGAGTGTTTGGACGTGATGATCCGGTGGGTCTCTTCCAACCTGATTATTCTATAATTCTACGATTCTATTGCCCTTGCAAGCTTCCTCCCTCGTCCAGCTCTGAGTCACTCACGTTGTCCTCCGTTGTTTGCAGGCTCGCTGGCTTCCAAGAGCAAGAAGCCGTGTGTGCAGTACCTGCCGGCAGAGAAGCCGTGTGCCAGCCCCGCGTCCTCGCACGGCAGCATGCTGGATTCGCCCGCCACGCCGTCGGCTGCCCTGGCGTCCCCAGCCGCTCCGGCTGCCACCCACTCGGAACAGGCTCAGCCCCTCTCGCTCACCACCAAGCCGGAGGCCAGGGCTCAGCTCGCCGTGCATTCAGCCGCCTTCCTCTCGGGCAAAGCCACCTCTTCTTCCTCCTCCTCCTCTTCCTCCTCCTCCTCCTCCTCAAGCCTCGGCAGCCCGCCCTCGCTCCTGTCCAGGCCCCTTCCCTTCACCTCGGTGCCCTCCACGGCTCTCCTGTCCTCACCTCCATCCTTCGCGGCCGCCGTCCCGTCCCCGCTGCAAACGCAGCCCCTTTCCCTGGTCACCAAACCCACTGACTAAGGGAAAAACTCATCTCTCCCTCATCCCATCCCATCCATCCCCTCCCTGCTGTACGTTGCAGAAGCCACAATCAAGATTCAAATGCAGCCAAACCCATTATTGGTCAATATTTGACCCTTTCTGAACTCTTTTGTAAGCAGACTCTGCTCAGAGCTGCTGCCAGCAGTCAACCTAAAGACCGTTTTTATTAAAAAAAGGAAAAAAAAAGGAAAAAAAAAAACTAAAAGAAACCCTCCACAACCTGCCAACGATGGAAATCTCCCACGAGCCGACCGTGGGCACGAGCCGAGTGCCTGTCGCTGCTGCAGGGTGCGGTGATGCCAATGGTCCAGCCCTCCCGTGCCAGCACCAAGCGTGGCAGGTGTTGAGTTGGGACCAGCGCTCCATCCCAGAGCCCAGAGCAGGATCGCCGGTGCCTCAGGATGCTCCCAAATCCTCCCGTCCCACGGCTCCACTCCCCGCCGTGGTGATTGCCCTCACTCTATCTCGGCAAGGAGCCGGATCCTGCCCTGAGGATGCTCTGCCATCCGCCCTGCTCCTTCCCACATGGTGCTGGGCTGGGCAGGATCTGGGGCTGAGCCCTGGGTGGGGTTTTCTTTTTTTCCCCCTTAAATCCCTGTTATTTTTCACAAAAGGAAATAAAACTACAGCTGCAACTTGCTGCGTGAGCGTGGTCAGTGGGGGAAGCGCTCGGCCCGTGCCCATCGCCACCTTCTCCCTGCCAGTGCCTCGGGAAGCGTCCTGGGATGCAGGACACAGGACCAGGAATGGTCCCAGCTGGAGAACATCACCCCGCTGCCTCCGTCGATGGGCACGGGGCGGTTTTGGGGTGTTGGTCACAAAGCTGGGGTGGAGCGAGCAGGCAGCGTACGGTTTGGTTGGAGAGATCCGGGCAGCAGGATGCGAGGATCGGGTGAAATAGGTCAAGGCACGTCCGAGAAGCTGAGGAGCAGGAGTTACCGGTGCCTGCCTCAGGGCCAGGTTCTGCTGTGCCTGCTTCTTCCAAACTACAAATGAGAGATCAGGATGAAAAAGGACCTGGCACAAAGTCATCCCAGGGACATGGAGAAGAGATCTGAGGGATAAATGTTTTGCTGTGTGGGTGGGGAGGCCCTGGCCCAGGTTGCCCAGAGCAGTGGTGGCTGCCCCATCCCTGGAGGGGTTCAAAGCCAAGTTGGATGGGGCTTGGAGCCCCCGATCCAGTGGGACGTGTCCCTGCCCATGGCAGGGGTGGAAATGGATGGGCTTTGTGGTCCCTTCCAACCCAAGCCATTCCAGGATTCTATGACCCAGTGGATTTTCCAGCTGATTTTAAGTTTTCAGTCAGTTCAATGCTTGAGCTACTGCAGGCTCACGCTTTCTTGTTAAAAGTCACAGTTCTGTTTTCTGTTGCAGGTTTCATTCCGAGTTGTGCCGACTCCAAGGTGATTCCTGGGGTTTGTACTCCTGTTTCTTTACCTTCCCGAATTTCTTGGCCATTTTCCATTTCCCAGGACCAAGACCGGCTCCTCCACCAGCCCCACTGCTGCTCCAGGGGCACCGTGGTGTCCTTGGGCACCCAGCCCACGGCGATGGGCAACGTCCAGTGATGGGCAGAGCCCTTCCTGCGTACACCAGCCCTCTGGCTCCCAGCTTGGTGGGTGCTTTTGCTGACTTGGTGGAATAAACGGCACCTTCTCCTATTGTGACATTTTTCTTTCCCTTTCCAGTGCCAAACCGGTGCGGGAAGGCATCAGAGAAATATTTTCAGCAAACTGGAGCAGCAGCAGATGTAGAGGGGACCAGGGACCACATTGGCGTCTTGTCCTCAAGGAAGGCGGCGTCTGTGTTTAACAGATGTTGTGTAAGACGAGCGTGTGCCATGGCATGAGGTAACCCCAGCAGATGACACCTGGATTTGTGGATTCTTATTTCCATCGTGGAGCTGGGCAGAACTACCAGAACGTAGACCTGAGCAGCACCCGGCTACAGAGAGGAGCACAGCCTGGAGCCCTTGTGTGAGCACCAGGGACGTGCTCGGGGCAAACACTGGCTCCCATAACCTTCTGGGAGCCCCAGTTGACTTCTGCAAATGGTGACGGTACCTGCAGCAGGAGGCACTGGTGGGTGCTGGTTGATGAGAAGCTCGACACGAACCAGCAGCCCAGAAACCAACCGTGTCCTGGGCTGCATCAGAAGCAGCGAGGCCAGCAGGGCGAGGGAGAGGATTCTGCCCCTCTGCTCCGCTCTTGTGAGACCTCATCTGGAGCCCTGTGTCCAGTTCTGGAATCCTCAACATAAGAAGGAGATGGAGCTGTTGGAACGGGTCCAGAGGAGGCCATGGAGATGATCAGAGGGCTGGAGCAGCTCTGCTAGGAGGCCAGGCTGAGAGAGTTAGGGCTGTTCAGCCTGGACAAGAGAAGGCTCCGAGGTGACCTCAGAGCCACTTTCAGTACGGAAAGGGGCTACAGGAAAGCTGGGGAGGAGCTGTTTACAAAGGCTTGTGGTGACAGAATGACAGGGAATGGCTTTAAATTGGAGAGGGGAAGATTCAGACTAGACATAAGGAGGAATTTCTTCACCATGAGGGTGGGGAGGCCCTGGCCCAGGTTGCCCAGAGCAGTGGTGGCTGCCCCATCCTTGGAGGGGTTCAAGGCCAGGCTGGATGGGGCTTGGAGCCTCTGATCCAGTGGGAGGTGTCCCTGCCCATGGCAGGGGGGTTGTGACTGGATGGGCTTTGAGTTCCCTTCCAACCCAAACTGTTCTATGATTCTTACATTGAGGATTCCAGAATTGGACACAGGACTCCAGGTGGGGTCTCACAAGAGAGGAACAGAGGGGCAGACTCCTCAACAAGCCCCAGGAGGACCAGCCACGAAGCTTTAATTGATGGCATCCTGCTAGCATGTCGCGCGGTTGTACGCCGTCCAGGACTGAGAGGATTAGAGCATCGCCCAAAACGTGCACGGCTACAGCTTGAAAAGAGGCAAAAAGCTTCTTTTTTAAGAAAAGCTGTTCCAAGAAACTGGTTTTCAGTGAGGGACGTCAGGATCGCACGCAGCCTCGCTCGCCTTGACACCGGGAGCAGGCTGCAGCCAAACAACTCCTTGAATTGGATTTCATGGGAAATTAAAGGCATGAAGAGACCTGTCACAAGAATTAAAGTCTGAACTGGAGCCAGACAGCTTCAAACAGATGTGGGGCTTCAGCAGGAGAATATTTCTTTGTTTTACTCAGCGTTTTCCCATACAGAAAAGGAACATCTGTTCCAATGCTTTCGCAGCGCTCCCAAACTGAGATAGGCTTGGATTGTCCCTTGCTAGAAGAGGGGCAACTGGCCACCAGAGCCCTCTTGGCTTTGCTCCTCCTGGAGAAGAGGACAAGACCAGCTACGTGTTTTGAAGAACAAGTCTTACGAGGAGCAGCTGAGGAACCTGAGGCTGTTTAGCCTGGAGGAGGCTGAGGGGCAACCTCATCGCTCTCTGCAGCTCCCAGAAAGGAGATTGTGGTGAGGTGGGTGCTGGGCTCTGCTCCCAAGTCACAAGGGATGGGATGGGATGGGATGGGATGGGAGGGAATGGCCTCAAGTTGCACCAGAAGAGGTTTAGAATGGATATTGGGAAAGATTCCTTCATGGAAAGGGTTCTGAGACACTGGACCAGGCTGCCCAGGTCAGTGGTGGAGTCCCAATCCCTGGAAGGGGTTTAAAAGACAGATCAAGTGCTTAAGGGTCTGATTTATTAGTGAACAGGAACGGTTGGAGCTGATGATCTTAAAGGTCTTTTCCAACCTAATGGTTCTATTCAACGTGTTAATAGAATGCCCTGAGCTGGAAGGAATCCATGACAATCATCAAGTCCGGCTCCTGCACAGAACAACTCCAGCATTCACAGCAGGAATCTTGCTCCAGTCTCAACTGACCACGCTGAAGCTCTTGTCATTGAACCAGGAGGACAGTGGTATCTGTATATCCATGCTAGCAGTGACACAGCTGGATAAAATGTTGCACTCCAACTGCTTACTGCTAGCAAACTAAATCCTTAGCAGGGTTTTCATTGTCCTCTGGGAAGTGCTTCAATAAGAACATCTGGCTTGGATGAGGCCGGCAGGAGCAGGGCAGGGATCATCCCCCTGGACTTGGTGCTGGTGAGGCTGCACCTCGAATCCTGGGTTCAGTTTTGGGACCCTCACTCCAAGAAGGGTATTGAGGGGCTGAAGCACGTCTGGAGAAGGGAACGGAGCTGGGGAAGGGGCTGGAGAACCAGGTTTCTGGGAGCGGCTGAGGGACCTGGGGTTGTTTAGCCTGAAGGAGGCTGAGGGGAGACCTCATCGCCCTCTGCAGCTCCCGGAAAGGAGGTTGTGGTGAGGTGGGTGCTGGGCTCTGCTGCTAGGTGATAGGACAAGAAGAAATGTCCTCAAGTTGCTCCAGGGGAGGTTTAGATTGGATATTGGGAAAGATTTCTTTACTTAGAGCGGTGAAGCCCTGGACTAGGCTGCCTAGGTGGAGTCTCCATCCCTGGAGGAGTCCAAAGAGCATGTGGACGTGGCACTTTGGGACATGGTTTGGTTGGTATGGAGCTGGCTGTGCTGACGGTTGGACTGGATGAGCTTAGAGGGCTTTTCCAACCTTAATGATTCCACAATACAGCGATTCCACGATTCTGTGAAAAGTGGGAGCAACCAGGCAAACAATGCAGCTCAAACTGGGAAAGAGCACTTCCTTGGGAAAGACACGCTTGCCTGAGTGACAGGAGGCTCAAGAGGTGCCTGGTGTCTCGTGGCTGTGGATGCTGCAGGGGGGTAGTTCCTGCCAAGCAGCTGATGGGCAACTCCAGGACGGATGGGCAGCACGGGGAGCAGGGAAGATGCACCTGTGAGTCCTTCCCTGTCCAGAAATGGCAAGAAAAGCTTTAAAACCTCGCTTAAAGAGTATGATTTTTGCGACGAGCCCCCAGCCCTAAACTCATTACGGCTTTGGTGAAGGTTTTTATTGCTGGGAGCTGGCAAACATCTTGTTAAGAGCTTGCCAAGAGCAAACTTCTGGGAGCATCTGGGAGCCAGCTTGGTGCTTTCACCGCTTGTTTTTGGAAGCGGGGTTATTTCTGTCACCTCCGTCCGCTCGTTTAATTGCAGCCACCGTGATCAAACAGCCCCCGGCCCCCTCTCCCTCCGCAGCTCTGGCTATTCATTAATTGAAATGCCTAATGAGGTCCCAGGGGTCCCCTGCAGAGATGGAGCTAATTAGAGGCTCCACCACGAATGCAACGAATGAAACGGAGGTTCCCTCCAACATGTTCTCTTGCGAGGGGCCAGGGGGAGGACGCACCAGATGTCCCGTTTCCCCGCTCTGCACCAGGGCAAGGCTGGCGCTCCGTGGATTCCAGGCTCCTGCCAAAGCAGCTGGTGCAGAGGCAGTGGCTACACTTAATACATTTTAATTAGCATCATTAAATTCTTCCATTTGCTAATTGTTTCTCCTTTTGATCCTTTCTCCTGACCAGATTAGCCCCCAGGGGGAAAAGGCTGGGGTAGGGGATGCAGGCACTTCTGACAAGGTGAGGACTTCGTTATCTCCAAGCATGGAATTGCCACCAGACCTTGGAAACCACACCAGAACACCCCAGTTGGTCCTAGAGAACCTCCTAAAGAGGAGGATATGGAGATGATCCGAGGACTGGAGCACCTCCCGTACAAGGACAGGCTGGGAGAGTTGGGGTTGTTCATCTTGGAGAAGAGAAGGCTCTGAGGAGACCCTAGAGCAACCCTCCAGTACGTGAAGGGTCTACATGAAAGCTGGAGAGGGGCTGTTCACAAAGGCTTGTGGTGATAGGACAAGGGGAAATGGGTATGAAATGGGTATAAACTGGAGAGGGGCAGATTTAGACTGGACATAAGGAGGAATTTCTTAACTATGAGGCCGTGGAACAGGTTGCCCATGAAAGTTGTGGCTGCCCCATCCCTGGAGGGGTTCAAGGCCAGGTTGGATGGGGCTTGGAGCCCCTGATCAGGTGGGAGGTGTCCCTGCCTATGGCAGGGGGGGAACTGGATGGGCTTTAAGGTCTCTTCCAACCCAAATGATTCTATGATCCTAAATTAAAGGACGATTGATGCATCCAGCCTGTTCTTGGCCGTTGTGGCTGTTCTTGGGAAGAGTCATTCCCAAAACGTGACGTTTGATGAAGATTTAGAACAAGAGACGGTGTCAGTCTAGGAAAACAAGCGAAACCTTGCCTAAGTTCCAATGTGATGGAGTTATTTTTCAGGTGAGAAAGGACCAGCAGGTGCCATCACCTGGGGAAGCAGCAGGGTGGGACAGGGTGGGACTGAACAAGAATTTTCTCCTCCTTCTTTCCAGCAGAGATAATGATCCTGGGGGCCTCATCCCCAGAAATACTTAAGGTCAGGTTGGTTGAAGCTCTGAGCAACCTGATCCAGTTCAAGGTGTCCCAGCCCCTGCAGAGGAGTTGGACTGGAGGAGCTGTAAAGGTCCCTTCCAAACCAAAGTATTCTATGAGCTGATGATTCCCAATCCTCCTTCCTTTCCTTCAACCAGTCCACATCCATGTAACCGCACTGAAGCCAGAAGCAGCTTCCTCAGGGAGTGAAGGGATAGGATGAGATGGGACGATTTTGAGCTGAAAGAGGGGAGACTGAGATGAGATCTTGGGAAGAAATGTTCTCTCTGTGAGGGTAGGAGGCCCTGGCCCAGGTTGCCCAGAGAAGTGGTCGTTGGATGGGGCTTGGAGCAACTGGCTCCAGTGGGAGGTGTCCCTGCCCATGGCAGGGGTGAAACTGGATGGGCTTTGAGGTCCCTTCCAACTCAACCCATTCTATAGTTCCATGATTCTAACTTGCCATCAACCAGAACCTACAGATCCCATCCCAGGAGGTGTCCAAGTTCAGGTTGGATGGGACTTTGAGCACCTTGATCCCGTGGGTGGTGTCCCTGCCCGTGGTGGGTGTGGAACTGGATGGGCTTTGAGGTCCCTTCCAACCCAACCCATTCCAGGATCTATGATTCTATGAAGCATTGAAGGCAAATGAGCTTGGTGTGAGGCACTGGGCGCTGACCTGAAGTCAGCCTCGGACTCAGTATTTTGAGCAGAATTCTTTTCTCAGATGCATTGTTGTAAATCCAGAGGAACTTGGCCTCCGTTCAGTTACTCTTGACTTCCAGGGGTGCGAGTGAAAGCCGAACTGGCTGGGCACACAAAATAGCCTCGCTCGTCTGTTTTAAATCTGCACAAAGGCATTGGGCCAACTGTTCTTCTGTCTCCTTAGAAAGACGGGCACGGGCAGAGCTGAGCCGCCAGGATCATTGGAATGTATCGAATTGAATAGAAGACTGGAAAAACAGAGAAGAAAACTCAACCATAAAATCCATCACGCTCCAAGGCCGAGGCAGGGTTATTCCCCGAAGAATTATGACTGTGCGGGACACTCATCTGAGTGATGTTGAATGATGTTGTGGAATTTGATGTGTTTCAGCATTCAACGGACATGACTGGAGAAGCTAACGAGCTCATGGTGGTGTTGCGATTCCTTCTGGAGACACGCGAAGGCTTTGCTGCTGGCCCTTCAGTGCTCAGTGCTGCAGGATGTCACGTCACGGATGGGACAGAACTGGTGACACCGAGTCATAGTGGGAAGCACACATGGTCTGGAATGATTAAGCCCAAAGGAAGCTCATCCTGGTCAGAGATGAAGGCAAATCCATTGGTCTAGAAGGAAAGAAGTGAGATGGTGGGGAGGACAGATTGGGATCGTGACCAATAAACCAAATTAGAGAGATTTGATGGCATAATTCATGCTTCTAAAAAACTGATATTGGCTTGGGAAGGGCAGGCAGGGAAAAAGCTGGAAATAAGACTTTTTTGGAGAATAATGTACCACAGTATCGCTGTCCTTGAATAGAGGGAGATGAACATGTGCAGGATCACCAACAAACACAAGGAAGACCCAGAAAGAACATAATGACAGAATCACTGAATGGTTTGGGTTGGAAGGGACCTCAAAGCCCATCTAGTTCCACCCCTGCGATGGGCAGGGACACCTCCCACTGGATCTGGGGCTCCAAGCCCCATCCAACCTGACTCTGAACACCTTCAGGGATGGGGCAGCCACCGCTACTCTGGGCAACCTGTGCCAGGGCCTCCTCAACCTCACAGAAAAAAAATTTGGGGCAGTATCCTTAAAATTGTGGAAATTTGTGTGTGGAATTGTGGAATGCCTGGAGAAAGGCCAGAAGAGAGCGGGAAGAGGGCAACCTATAGGAAAAGATGGACATTCCACCTGGAGAAGGGAGACATGACAGTGTTCAGTAGGTAAATTATCACAGAGGAAAGGGCTAGATGGTCCTTGGTGCCCACAGAGAGCCACAAGACAATTTTCTGCTGCTGGTGGGAAGAGTGGTCACTGGGCAGGATGTGTCTAGCTTGGCCAAAGGAAAAATAAATGACATGGCCATGAGGAAATGGTCTTGAACCAAAGGACAGGACAAGAGGGCCTCAAGCTCCACCAGGGGAGGTTCAGGCTGGACCTTAGGAGAAAGTATTTCACAGAAAGGGTGATTGGTCCCTGGCAGAGGCTGCCCAGGGAGGGGGTTGAGTCCCCTTCCCTGGAGGGGTTTAATGGACGGTTGGATGAGGTGCTGAGGGACATGGGTTAGTGATTGATGGGAATGGTTGGACTCGATGATCCGGTGGGTCTTTTCCAACCTGGTGATTCTGTGATTCTATTATTCAAAGGAAAGGAAATTGGCCCTGGTTTCTTACTCGCTGCCCCCACCATGTCCTTAAACAGAGGATCCCACCTACCATGGGATGAGGACACAAAAGGGTGGAATGTGGAGGGAGAAGGCCCAGCCCCCTGGAGCAAGTCTCAAGGACCGTGCTTTGGGCCACTCCTCAGGGTCTTGGTGCTGGAAACAAGGCCCAGAAGGGCCAGTTTGACCCCAAAATACTGCTTCTCCTCTAGGATAGGGTAGTGAGGTCATGGACAGTTCAGCCCTGCCCTCATTTTCTTAAGTCTCACCCCTTGCCTCCTGAATTATGGTGTAATTAAGGTTGGAAAAGCCCTCTCAGCTCAACCAGTCCAACCATCAGCCCAACCACACCGTGCCAACCAAACCACGTCCCAAAATGCCACGACCGCACGTTCTTTGAACCCCTCAGGGGTGGAGACTCCACCTGGGCAGCCTGGTCCAGGGCTTCACCTCTTTGTCAGTGAAGAACTGTTTCTTGATGTCCAATCTAATCCTATCCTGTCACAACTTGAGGCCATTTCCTCATCATTTCCGAGCAAAGCCGAGCACCCATAACCCCTGTTCTCCAGCCCCTTCCCCATCTCCGTTCCCTTCTCCAGCCCCTCTATGTCCTTCTTTGGAGAGAGGGGCCCAAAACCGAACCCAGGATTCCCACCAAAACGGAACCACGTTCCCCATGGAAAATGGTCACAAGATTCCGTTGCTTTAACTACTCCTGACTGTTGTTTCGTTAACTCGGCACCACAAGTTCCATGAATCACGCCCGAGGATTTTCCATTTTCCTAACCTAAAGACCTTTTCTCTTGGTTTCCTCCAAAATGCAGCCTCCCTGCCCCATCGCTCAGCACGGAAAAGCAGTATGAGGGAAATATGAAGTCAAAATTTAAATCTAGAGAGCAGGATCTGGGCCCGGCGCAGCCCCTTGGGGGTGAAGATCACAGGATCGGCACATGGAGGGGCAGGATTGATCCATGGAGGGGCAGGATCAGCCCATGGAGGGGCAGGATTGATCCATGGACGGGCAGGATCAGCTCATGGGGGGGCAGGCACATGGAGGGGCAGGATCAGCTCATGGAGGGGCAGGATTGATCCATGGAGGGGCAGGATCAGCTCATGGGGGGGCAGGATTGATCCACGGAGGGGCAGGATTGATCCATGGAGGGGCAGGATCAGCTCATGGGGGGGCAGGATTGATCCATGGAGGGGCAGGATCAGCTCATGGAGGGGCAGGATTGATCCACGGAGGGGCAGGATTGATCCATGGAGGGGCAGGATCAGCTCATGGAGGGGCAGGATTGATCCATGGAGGGGCAGGATCAGCTCATGGAGGGGCAGGATTGATCCATGGAGGGGCAGGATCAGGTCATGGAGGGGCAGGATTGATCCATGGAGGGGCAGGATCAGCTCATGGAGGGGCAGGATTGATCCATGGAGGGGCAGGATTGATCCATGGAGGGGCAGGATCAGCTCATGGAGGGGCAGGATTGATCCATGGAGGGGCAGGATCAGCTCATGGGGGGGCAGGCACATGGAGGGGCAGGATCAGCTCATGGAGGGGCAGGATTGATCCATGGAGGGGCAGGATCAGCTCATGGGGGGGCAGGATTGATCCATGGAGGGGCAGGATCAGCTCATGGAGGGGCAGGATTGATCCATGGAGGGGCAGGATCAGCTCATGGGGGGGCAGGATTGATCCATGGAGGGGCAGGATCAGCTCATGGAGGGGCAGGATTGATCCATGGAGGGGCAGGATTGATCCATGGAGGGGCAGGATCAGCTCATGGAGGGGCAGGATTGATCCATGGAGGGACAGGATCAGCTCATGGAGGGGCAGGATTGATCCATGGAGGGGCAGGATCAGGTCATGGAGGGGCAGGATTGATCCATGGAGGGGCAGGATCAGCTCATGGAGGGGCAGGATTGATCCATGGAGGGGCAGGATCAGGTCATGGAGGGGCAGGATTGATCCATGGAGGGGCAGGATCAGCTCATGGAGGGGCAGGATTGATCCATGGAGGGGCAGGATCAGCTCATGGAGGGGCAGGATTGATCCATGGAGGGGCAGGATCAGGTCATGGAGGGGCAGGATTGATCCATGGAGGGGCAGGATCAGCTCATGGGGGGGCAGGATTGATCCATGGAGGGGCAGGATCAGCTCATGGAGGGGCAGGATTGATCCATGGAGGGGCAGGATCAGCTCATGGGGGGGCAGGATTGATCCATGGAGGGGCAGGATCAGCTCATGGAGGGGCAGGATTGATCCATGGAGGGGCAGGATTGATCCATGGAGGGGCAGGATCAGCTCATGGAGGGGCAGGATTGATCCATGGAGGGACAGGATCAGCTCATGGAGGGGCAGGATTGATCCATGGAGGGGCAGGATCAGGTCATGGAGGGGCAGGATTGATCCATGGAGGGGCAGGATCAGCTCATGGAGGGGCAGGATTGATCCATGGAGGGGCAGGATCAGGTCATGGAGGGGCAGGATTGATCCATGGAGGGGCAGGATCAGCTCATGGAGGGGCAGGATTGATCCATGGAGGGGCAGGATCAGCTCATGGAGGGGCAGGATTGATCCATGGAGGGGCAGGATCAGGTCATGGAGGGGCAGGATTGATCCATGGAGGGGCAGGATCAGCTCATGGAGGGGCAGGATTGATCCATGGAGGGGCAGGATCAGCTCATGGAGGGGCAGGATTGATCCATGGAGGGGCAGGATCAGCTCATGGAGGGGCAGGATTGATCCATGGAGGGGCAGGATCAGCTCATGGAGGGGCAGGATTGATCCATGGAGGGACAGGATCAGCTCATGGAGGGGCAGGATTGATCCATGGAGGGGCAGGATCAGGTCATGGAGGGGCAGGATTGATCCATGGAGGGGCAGGATCAGCTCATGGAGGGGCAGGATTGATCCATGGAGGGGGAGGATCAGCCCATGGAGGGGCAGGATTGATCCATGGAGGGGCAGGATCAGCTCATGGAGGGGCAGGATTGATCCATGGAGGGGCAGGATCAGGTCATGGAGGGGCAGGATTGATCCATGGAGGGGCAGGATCAGCTCATGGAGGGGCAGGATTGATCCATGGAGGGGCAGGATCAGGTCATGGAGGGGCAGGATTGATCCATGGAGGGGGAGGATCAGCCCATGGAGGGGCAGGATTGATCCATGGAGGGGCAGGATCAGCCCATGGAGGGGCAGAACTCGACCTCAGGGCCTGTTGGGGGCGTGGCCTCATAAAGGGGGCGTGTCCAGGGCGGTCCCCGCCCGCGAGATCGCATAAATGAGGGGCGGGCTTATTGGGGCGTGACCAGAACGGCTCCTCCCGCTTTAAGGGCACGGAAAGGGGGCGTGGCCATAGTGGTCCCTGGACGGCCGCTAAGGGGCGTGGCCAATACGGCTGAGAGAAGGGGCGTGGCCTCTTGGGGGCGTGACCAGAGAGATCCCGGGTAGCCCGGGAAGTAGAAAAGGGGTGTGGTCTTTCTACGGGGGGGCGTGTCCTGTGCGATCGCGGAAGTGGGCGTGGCCATCGCAGGTCCCGCCCCACGGCGCGCGCCGGCCGTGCCGGTAAGGGGGCAGTGAGGGGGGGGGCGCGGGGGGCTCCCCTCGGGATCCTCGAAACCCCTCGGGTGCCCCCAAAATCACTTTGAGGATCTTCCAGAACCCCTTGAATTTCCCCCAAACCCCCATTGCGACTCCCACCCCTCCAAAACCCATTGAGCCCCCCCTGAAACCCCTGGGACCCCCCAGAATCCCCCAAAATCAATTGAAGATCCCCCAAAACCTCTCAGGTCCCCCCCCCAAAAACCCTTGAGGGTCGCCCCCCAAACACCTTTGAGCCCCTCAAAACCCCTTGGGATCTCCCAAACCCCTCAGGTTCCCCCAAAACCCTTCAGAGCCCCCAAAACCCTTGGGACCTTCCAAAACCCCTTGGGATCCCCAAAACCCCCATGTTCCCCCAAAGCCCCTTGAGCACCCTCAAATCCTCCGGGTCCCCCCAAAATCCCATGGGATCCTTTAAACCCCTGGCGCTCCCCCCAAACCCCTTGAGGGTTCCCCCAAATACCTTTGAGCCCCCCGCAACATCTCTCAGGTCCCCACAAAACCCCTTGGGGTCCCCAAATCCCCTCAGGTCCCTCCAGAATCCCTTGAGGATCCCCCAGACACCTTGATGGTCCCCCCCAAAAGCCCTTGGAGGACCTCCAAATCTCTTGGGACCCCCTCAAACGCCTTGGAGTCCCTGAAAGCCCTTGGTGCCCCCCAAACCCCTCGAGCCTCCCCCCAAAACACTTGAGGTTCCCCCAAATCCCCTCGGGTCCCCCTAAACACCTTTGAGTCCCCCAAACCCTTTTGGTGCCCCCAAAACCTCTTAGATCCCCCCAAATCCCCTTGGTATCCCCAAAAGAGCTCAGGTCACCCCACAATCCCTTGAGGATCCCCGAAACCCCTCAGATCCCCCAAAATCACTTGAAGATCCCCCAAAACACTTTGGGTTCCCCCAAACCCCTTGAGACCCCTATAGCCCTTGGGACCCCCCCCAAAGCTATGAGGTTGTGCTCCATGCTGTCTATGCGGGGCGCAGGGTGGGGTGCAGTGTGGGGATGTCAGTTGGGGTGTTGTTCCCCCCCCCCCCCCAGTTCCCATCCCCCTTTCCTGCCCCAGCGAGGCCGGAAGCCCAGCGGTGGCTGCGGTGACGGGGGGGCCGTGACGCGGGGCCCTGGGGTGACGCGGGGTGCAGAACAGGGTGTGGGTGCTGGGGGGGTGGTGCTCGGCTCCCCCCATGCTGCAGGTGCCCCCCTTGCCCCTTCCTCATACTCTCCTCTCCACTCCGCCTCCTCCTTCCATCCCTCCTTCCTCCTCTGGTCTCTCCCTCCACCCTCCTTTCCTTCTCCCCTCTCCCGGCCCCCTCCCTGCTTCCTCTCTTCTTCCTCCATCCTTCCTTCCCCCCCTCCTTCCTCCCCCCCTCCTTCCTCCCTCCCTCCCTTCTCCCTCCGTCATTCCTCCCTTCATCCTTCCCTCCCTCCCACTCTTCCTCCTCCCTACATCCCTCCCTCCAACATCCCTCCCTTCTTCCTCCATCCTTCCTCCCCCTCCTCTTTCCTCCCTTCTCCCTCCACTCTTCCTTCCCTCCTTCTCTCCTTCCTCCTCTTTCCCTTCTCCCTCCCTCTCTCTCCTTCCTTCCCTGCATCCTTCTCCCTCCTTTCTTCCTCTCTCCTTCCTCCATCCTTCCATCCTCTCTCCTTCCTCCATCCTTCCATCCTTCCCTTCCTCTCGTCCTTCCTCTCTTCTTACCTGCCTCCTTTCTTTGTCTTTCCCTCCCTCCTTCCTTTTCTTCTTCCTCTCTTCATCCTCCCTCCCTCATCCCTCCCTCCTTTCCTACCTCTTTTATTCCATCATCCTTTCCTCGTCCTTCTTTCCCTTCTTCCTTCATCCTTCTCTCTCTCTCCCTCTCTCCTTCCTCCCTCCTTTCTTCCTCCCTCCTTCCTCCTTCCCTCTCTCCCCCTCTCTTTCCTCCCTCCCTCCTTCCTCCGCTTCCTCCATCCTTCCTCCCTCCCTCCTTCCCCCTTCCCTTTCTCCCTCTCTCCTTCCTCCCTCCTTCCTTCCTCCCTCCTTCCTCCTTCCCTTTCTCCCTCTCTTTTTCCTCCTTCTCTCCTTCCTTCCTCCATCCCTCCTTCTTCCTTCTCTCCCTCCTTCCTACCTCCCTCCCTTCTTCCTTCTTCCTTTTCTCCCTCTCTCCTTCTTCCCTCCTTCCTTCCTTCCTCCCTCCTTCCTCCTCCTCCTTCCCTCCCTCCTTCCCTTTCTCCCTCTCTTCTTCCTCCCTCCCTCCCTCTCTCCTTCCTCCTCCCCTCTCTCCCTCCCTCCTTTCTCCCTCCCTCATTCCTTCCTCCCTCCCTCCTTCCCCTTCCCTCTCTCCCTCTCTCCTCCCTCCCTCCTTCCCCCCTCTCTCCTCTCCTCCCCCTCACTCTGCTCTCCCTGCAGGGCTGTCCCCACCATGGGACCGAGCGCCGCGACCCCGCGATGGACGCGGGGCAGCTGCCGTCCCGCGGCGGGTGGGTGGCTGTAGCCGCGGCCACCGCGCCATGGAGCCCGCGGCCACCACCCCCGCCAGCCCCACCACCACGGGGGTCCTGGTGGCGCAGGACGCCATCGTCTTCTCGGGAGCGGGGAACAAGGGGGTGACCTCGGTGGTGCCCTCCGTGGCGCCCACCGTGGCGCCCACAGGCACCGACGTCTTCTGGGCCAGCCTGGTGCAAGCCCAGCTCTGCGTTTGGGAGCTGCAAGGAGCCATCGAGGGGCACCTGGATGATGGTGACCACAACCAAGCACCCCAGGACAGCTGGAGCCGAAGCCGTGGCGCTGCAGCCACCACACAGAGCGACGAGGAGAGCATCTCGCACCAGCAACGTGGTCCTGGGTCCACAGAGGAGAGCACCTCGCACCAACAATGTGATCCTGGGTCCACAGAGGAGAGCATCTCACACCAGCAACGTGGTCCTGGGTCCACAGAGGAGAGCACCTCGCACCAACAATGTGGTCCTGGGTCTGCAAAGGAGAGCATCTCACACCATCAGTGTGGTCCTGGGTCCACAGAGAGCATCTCGCAGCTTTGGTGTTATCCTGGGTCCACAGAGGAGAGCATCACATACCTTTGGCGTGGTCCTGAGTCCACAGATGAGAGCATCTCACACCAGCAATGTGATCCAGGGTCCACAGAGAGCATCTCACACCAGCAACGCGGTCCTGGGTCTACAGAGGAGAGCAGCTCACAGCTTTGGCACGACCCTGGGTCCACAGAGGAGAGTGTCTCACACCAGCAATGTGATCCAGAGTCCACAGAGGAGAGCATGTCATACCTTTGGTGTTATCCTGGGTCTACAAAGGAGAACATCTCACACCAGCAACGCGGTCCTGCATCCATAGAGGAGAGCGTCTCCCACCAGCGATATGGTCCTAGGTCCATAGAGGAGAGCATCTCACACCAGCAACGTGGTCCTGGGTCTACAAATGAGAGCATCTCACAGCTTTGGCACGGCCCTGGGTCCACAGAAGGGAGCATCTCACACCAGCAATGTAGTCCTGGGTCCACAGAGGAGAGCATCTTGCCCAAATTTATGCCTCTAGATGGGAGCATCTTGCATGAGCACCTGGGCTGTGGATCCACGTATGAGAGCATCTTCCACATGTCTACAGGTGGGAGCATCTCACAAGAGCATTGTGGCCACATCCCACACGAGCACATGCCCAAGGGTGGAACCGTCTCACCCGAGTCTGTGCCCATGAACGAGAGCATCTTCCACGAGCACCAAGGCCGTGGACCAACACATGAGAGCATCTTCCCCAGGTTCATACCCATGGATGAGAGCATCTTCCACGAGAACCAAGGCTGTGGATCCACAAACAAGTACATCTTCCATGTGTCTGCAGGTGGAAGCATTTCACCCAAGTCCATGCCCGAGGATGAAAGCATCTTCTGTGAGCACCAAGGCCATGGACCAGCACACGAGAGCATCTTCCATGTGTCTACAGGTGGGAGAGTCTTAGATGAGCATAAGCCAGCGGATAGGACGATCTCACCCAAATCCATGTCTGTGGATCTGAGGGTCTTGCATGAGCACCAAGGCCATGAATCCACATCTGAGAACATCTCACACACGTCCGTGGCTGGTAGCACCTCACACGAGCACCATGGTCACATGCCTACAGATGGGAGCATCTCCTCCACGTTCCTGCCTATGGAAGAGACCATCGTGAAAGACCGTGTGCTGGTAGATGGGACCATATTGCCTAAGTCCACACCCATGGAGGGGACCACCTCACAGGAGCACGTGCCTATGGCCAGGAGCATCACGCTCAAGGCCTTGCCCACGGATAGGAGCATCTCACCCATGATCACTCTCACAGATGGGACCATCTCGCCCAGGATTATGCCCATGGAAAGGAGCATCTCGCTCATGTTCATGCCCACGGATGGAACCGTCTCACAGGAGCATGTGCCCATGGATGAGAGCATCTCTCCCAAGTTCATGCCCACAGATGAGAATATCTCGCAGGAGCATGTGCCTGTGGATAGGAGCATTTCTCCCAAGTTCATGCCCACGGATGAGGGCATCTCATCTGAATTCATGCCCACGGATGGAAACATCTCACCCAAGCTCATACCCACAGATGAGGGTATCTCACCCAAGTTCATGCCCACGGATGGAAACATCTCACCCAAGGCCATACCCATCGATGGGAGCATCTCTCCCAAGTTGATGCCCGCGGGTGAGGGTATCTCGCCCAAGTTCATGCCCACGGATGGGAACATCTCATCCAAGTTCATGCCCACAGATGGGAACATTTCATCCAAGTCCAAGCCCACAGATGAGGGCATCTCGGCCAGATCCAAGCCCATGTGTGGATCCCCCTCACCTGACCACCAAGCCCCTGAAAGCAGTGAAGAGGAGGAGGATGATGATGAAGATGATGAAGATGCCAATGGCTGTTCCTCCCGTGAGGAAGACGCTGAGGAAGCGGAGGACCTGGAGGAGGAGGAGCCCCACTTCCACACCAACCCCCTCTTCCAGAGCCGGGGGCTGGCGCCCATGGGTGCCTGCTGGGTGCCCCTTTACCGGCCCCACGGTGCTGTGGGGCAGGGGGGACCCTCCCCCACCTGCCCCCCCCCAACCCTTGGGTGCCCCCTGGCTGGAGGGGACCTCGGTGAGTATGGAGAACCCCAGCCCTGGGGCTTTTTTTGGGGGGTACCAGCACTGATGGGGATCCTCCCCCCAACCTCAATGTGTCTTCTCCACCCCTAGGACCCCTCAAACCCCCCAGCCTGGAGCTCCAGCCCGCCCCGGATCAGGCCCTTGGATCTGGGCACCCCCCCAGCCCAGAATATGGGGACAGGGACTCCCCTGAACCCCCAACTCTGAAGGGGGGACACTGGGACCCCCCCAGCCTGCAATGGGAACACCAGGGTGCCCCTGAGTCCCCTACCCCAGGGGGAAATGACCAGGGACCCCCCAGCCCGCTGACCCCCCCAGATCACATCCAGCCCCTCCCCAGCCCCCCAAATCTTACCGGGGGAGGAGGGCTGCACTGCCCCCCCAGCCCGGAATGGGGAGAGTGGGACCCCTCCGAGCCCCCGACCCTGCCGGAGCTCATCCCGGGGGAGGACACACGGGACCCCCCAACCTGCTTGACACCCGCAGAGCACCTCCAGCCTCCCCCCAGCCCCCCATTACCCCCATCTCAGCCCCTGGGAGGGGGAGTTCTGTGCCCCTCCCACACCCTGAACCCCCCGGATCACCCCCAGACCCCTTCCAAATCCCAATCTCATCCCCTGGGAGCGGGGATCCAGCCCCCTCTGAGCCCCCTGACCCCCCTGGATCACCCTCAGTCCCCCCTCAAACCCCCATCTCATCCCCTGGGAGGACCCCCCAGCCCCCTGACCCCCCCAGATCACCCCCAGACCTCCCTCAAACCCCAATTTCAGCCTCTAGGAGGAGGGGTCCAGCCCCCTCCTAGCCCCTTGACCCCCCCAGATCACCCCCAGACCCTCCTCAAACCCCCATCTCATCCCCTGGGAGGACCCCCCAGCCCCCTGACCCCACCGGGTCACCCCCAGACCTCCCCCAAACCCCAGTTTGAGCCTCTAGGAGGGGGAGTCCAGCCCCCTCCTAGCCCCCTGACCCCCCCAAATCACTCCCAGACCTCCCTCAAACCCCTATTTCAGCCTCTAGGAGGGGGGGCCCAGCCCCCTCTGAGCCCCCTGACTCCCCCAGATCACCCCCAGCCCCCCCTCAAACCCCCATCTCATCCCCTGGGAGGACCCTCCAGCCCCCTGACCCCCCCTGGTCACCCCCAGACCCCCCCCAAACCCCAGTTTGAGCCTCTAGGGCCTCTAGGAGGGGGAGTCCAGCCCCTTCCTAGCCCCTTGGCCCTCCCAGATCACCCCCAGGACCCCCTCAAACCCCAATTTCAGCCTCTAGGAGGGGGGGTCCAGCCCCCTCCGAGTCCCCTGACTCTCCCAGATCATCCCCAGACCCCCCTCAAACCCCCATCTCATCCCCTGGGAGGGCCCCCCAGACCCCTGATCCCCCCAGATCACCCCCAGACCTCCCCCAAACCCCAGTTTGAGCCTCTAGGAGGGGGAGTCCAGCCCCCTCCTAGCCCTCTGACCCCCTCAGATCACCCCCAGACCCCCCTCAAACCGCAAATTCAGCCCCTGGGAGGGGGGGTCCTGTCCCCCCCAAGCACTCTGAACACCCCGTCCCCACTCCCATCCCTGCCACCTCGGGGTCCCCTGGGACTGAGGTTTGCCCGGGGGGCCCCCCCCACGGCTGCATGGCTCCCAGTGTCTCTGGGGGGGGACTTGGCACAGGGTCCCCCCCTGTCGCCCCCCACCGTGGAGGAGCAGCCCCCCAAGATGGGCGAGGAGCCCCCGCTGGAGCCCCCCGACAGTGGCCAGGGGTGAGGGACACGCACGCCCCGCCATGGGGCACCCCCTGCCCCCCCGAGCCCTGTCTGTCCTGCCATCTGTCTGTCCCTCCATTCCCTCTATTCCCTCAAATCCCATCCCGACACCCTGTCTGTCCCCCCACACCCCTGTCCATCTGTCCCACCAGAACCCTTGTCCCCCTAAACACTTGCTCATGCCCCCTGACCCTGTCAGTCTGTCCGTCTGTCCCCTCTCCACCCCCCCCAGTTCCCCCTTCCTGTCCCCCCCAGCCCCACAGCAGGGAATCCCCACACTGCTGGCTGAACCCCCAAACCCCTGTCTGTCCGTCTGTCCCTCAACCATGCCCCCAGACCCCCGATCTGCTCCTCCTACTCCCTCCATCCTCCCTGGCCCCCCTATTCCCCCCCCAAAATCCCCTTTCTCCCCCATATCCCCTCAATCCCCCCCATTTCTCCCCATCCCCTCCCACCCCAGCAGGACAGAATCGAGGGGACTTTCTCTTTTAAAGACCTCCTAACCCCTCCCAACCCCTCTCTGGTCTGTCTGTCTGTCTGCCAACCACCCCCAAACCCTTTTCCACTTGCCCCCCCAGCCTCCCTTCACCCCTCAGCCCCCCCAATCCCCCAAACCCTCCATTCCCCCCAGCCCCCCCACAACCCAGCAGGACAGAATCAAGGGGAACCCCCTCCCCTGCTCCTCCAAAAGACCCCCTGACCCCCCAAACCGCTGTCTGGTCTGTCTGTCTGTCCTCCAATCACCCCCTAGACCCCTAGCTGCCCCCCCAACCCCCTGATTCCCCCCCATCCCCTCCCTCCCCGACACAACCCAGCAGGACAGAATAAAGAGACCCCCCCCTTCAAAAGACCCCCTGACCCCCCAAAACCGCTCTCTGTTCTGTCTGTCTGTCCTTCAACCACCGCCCCAGCCCCTTTTCCACCCCCCAGGCCCCCCCATTTCCCCTGAACCCCCCCAATCCCCCCCAGAGACACCCATTTCCCCACACCCCCTCCCACTCCAGCAGTACAGAATCAAGGAGACACCCCCCGCCCCCCTTTTAAAGACCTCCTAACCCCTCCCAACCCCTCTCTGGTCTGTCTGTCTGTCCACCAACCACCTGCCAAACCCTTTTCCACGTGCCCCCCCAGCCCCACTTCATCCTCCAAACCCTCCATTCCCCCCAGCCCCCCCACAACCCAGCAGGACAGAATCAAGGGGAACCCCCTCCCCTGCTCCTCCAAAAGACCCCCTGACCCCCCAAACCGCTGTCTGGTCTGTCTGTCTGTCCCCCAATCACCCCCTAGACCCCTAGCTGCACCCCCACCCCCCTGATTCCCCCCCCTCCCCTCCCTCCCCGACACAACCCAGCAGGACAGAATAAAGGGACCCCCCCCTTCAAAAGACCCCCTGACCCCCCAAAACCGCTCTCTGTTCTGTCTGTCTGTCCTTCAACCACCCCCCCATTTCCCCTTTTCCACCCCCCAGCCCCCCCCATTTCCCCTGAACCCCCCCAATCCCCCCTAGAGACACCCATTTCCCCACAACCCCTCCCACTCCAGCAGTACAGAATCAAGGAGACACCCCCCCCCCTTTTAAAGACCTCCTAACCCCTCCCAACCCCTCTCTGGTCTGTCTGTCTGTCCACCAACCACCTGCCAAACCCTTTTCCACGTGCCCCCCCAGCCCCACTTCATCCTCCAACCCCCCCAAACCCTCCATTCCCCCCAGCCCCCCCACAACCCAGCAGGACAGAATCAAGGGGAACCCCCTCCCCTGCTCCTCCAAAAGACCCCCTGACCCCCCAAACCGCTGTCTGGTCTGTCTGTCTGTCCCCCAATCACCCCCTAGACCCCTAGCTGCACCCCCACCCCCCTGATTCCTCCCCCTCCCCTCCCTCCCTGACACAACCCAGCAGGACAGAATAAAGGGACCCCCCCCTTCAAAAGACCCCCTGACCCCCCAAAACCGCTCTCTGTTCTGTCTGTCTGTCCTTCAACCACCCCCCCATTTCCCCTTTTCCACCCCCCAGCCCCCCCCATTTCCCCTGAACCCCCCCAATCCCCCCTAGAGACACCCATTTCCCCACAACCCCTCCCACTCCAGCAGTACAGAATCAAGGAGACACCCCCCCCCCTTTTAAAGACCTCCTAACCCCTCCCAACCCCTCTCTGGTCTGTCTGTCTGTCCACCAACCACCTGCCAAACCCTTTTCCACGTGCCCCCCCAGCCCCACTTCATCCTCCAACCCCCCCAAACCCTCCATTCCCCCCAGCCCCCCCACAACCCAGCAGGACAGAATCAAGGGGAACCCCCTCCCCTGCTCCTCCAAAAGACCCCCTGACCCCCCAAACCGCTGTCTGGTCTGTCTGTCTGTCCCCCAATCACCCCCTAGACCCCTAGCTGCACCCCCACCCCCCTGATTCCCCCCCCTCCCCTCCCTCCCCGACACAACCCAGCAGGACAGAATAAAGGGACCCCCCCCTTCAAAAGACCCCCTGACCCCCCAAAACCACTCTCTGTTCTGTCTGTCTGTCCTTCAACCACCCCCCCATTTCCCCTTTTCCACCCCCCAGCCCCCCCCATTTCCCCTGAACCCCCCCAATCCCCCCTAGAGACACCCATTTCCCCACAACCCCTCCCACTCCAGCAGTACAGAATCAAGGAGACACCCCCCCCCCCCCTTTTAAAGACCTCCTAACCCCTCCCAACCCCTCTCTGGTCTGTCTGTCTGTCCCCCAATCACCCCCTAGACCCCTATCTGGCCCCCCCACCCCCTGATTCCCCCCCATCCCCTCCCTCCCCGACACAACCCAGCAGGACAGAATAACGGGACCCTCCCTTCAAAAGACCCCCTGACCCCCCAAAACCGCTCTCTGTTCTGTCTGTCTGTCCTCCAACCACCCCCCCAGCCCCTTTTCCACCCCCCAGGCCCCCCCCATTTCCCCTGAGCCTCCCACTCCCCCCATCCCCTCCCACCCCAGCAGGGCAGAATCAAGGGGACCCCCCCCCCCCCAATGCAAAAATCCTCCTTCTTCCCCCCCAGCTGCCAGCCCGAGGGGTCCCCGGTGCCGCCGTCGCTGCCAAACGGGGAGCAGAGACAACGAGGGGAGGCGCAGCGCTTGGCCGCTCGCCTTTTCCACCTCGACGGCTTCAAAAAGTCCCAGGTGGCCGCTTTCCTCCGCAAGAAGTAAGGATTTGGGAGGGGGACACACTTTATTAGGGGGGGTCCTGGAGTTGGGGACCCTCCTTCAAGTCATCTCTCCTCACACCCCCCCACCTCCCAGCAATGATTTCAGTGCGATGGTGGCTCAGGAATATCTGGATTTCTTCCAATTTGGGGGCCAAAGGCTGGATCAGGCACTCAGGTAGGGCTGGTGGGGGTGTCCCCCCCCCAAAAAAAATTTGATAGTTGGGGAGGGGGTTGTCAGAGCTGGGAAGAGGAGAGTTTTGAGGTGGTTTGGGGCTGGTGTGGTCCAGGGGGGCAGTTTTATGGAGATGGGGGATGTGGGGGGGGGGGGTCAGACTTGGGATTGGAGGGGCCAGATTTGGGGGACTTGGGAGTCGAGGGGGGCAGATTTGAGGTGTTTTGGGGTCTGGGGGTAGATTTGGTGTCCACAGGGGGCAGATTTGGGGTACTTGGGGGTCAAGAGGGGCAGATTTGGGGTCTGGGAATGGATTTGGGGTTTGGTGGGGTCCATGGGGGCAGATTTGGGGCCAGGAGGGTCATTATTTTGGGGTACTTTGGGGTCTGAGAGTAGATTTGGTATCCATAGGGGCCAGGTTTGGGGTACTTGGGGGTCAGGAGGGGCAGATTTGGGGCGGGGGGCGCATTTGGGGTGTTTTGGGATCTGGGGGCAGATTTGGTGTCCGTAGCGGGAAGATTTGAGGTATCTGGGGGTCAGGAGGGGCAGATTTGGAGTATTTTGGGGTCTGAGAGTAGATTTGATATCCACAAGGGTCAGATTTGGGGTACTTGGGGGTCAGGAGGGGCAGATTTGGGGTTGGGGGGAGCAAATCTGGGGTATTCTGGGGCTGAAGGGGCAGATTAGGATCCGGGGGGGGCAAACTGGGGGTGTTTGGGGGTCAAGAGGGCATGTTTAGGGTCTCCTGGGTTCCATGAGGGGGCAGATTTGGGGTCGTGGGGGGCAGATTTGGAGTATTTTGGGGTCTGAGAGTAGATTTGATATCCACAAGGGTCAGATTTGGGGTACTTGGGGGTCAGGAGGGGCAGATTTGGGGTTGGGGGGAGCAAATCTGGGGTATTCTGGGGCTGAAGGGGCAGATTAGGATCCGGGGGGGGCAAACTGGGGGTGTTTGGGGGTCAAGAGGGCATGTTTAGGATCTCCTGGGTTCCATGAGGGGGCAGATTTGGGGTCGTGGGGGGCAGATTTGGGAGGTCCTGGGGTGGAAAGCTCTTCTGGAGCTGGGGGGCCCCAGTTTGGGGGTTCAGGGAGAATGGGATTTGATGGGGGGGGGGGGGCAGATTTAGGGTCTTCCAGGCTCTAATGGGGGAAGATCTGGGGTCTAGGGGGTTGGATTTGAGGTTAGGGGTGCAGCCAGGATCTATTAGGGGGGGGGGGCTGCTGGTGGAGGATAGGTGTTTTTTGGGGGGCCCCCCTAATCGTGGGGTTGGGGGGCGGGGGGCAGGTCCTTCCTGCAGGCGCTGGTGCTGACGGGCGAGACGCAGGAGCGCGAGCGCATCCTCAGCCACTTCTCTCGCCGCTACCATCGCTGCAACCCCGGCGCCTTCCCCTCCCCGGGTGAGCCCCCCAGAACCCCCTGGCACCCCCAGAACACCCCACCCAGCCCCTTCCCTCCAACGCCTCCCCAGTCCCATGCGGGGAATCAGGTTTGGGGGCAGACTGGGGAGTTTAGGAGGCAGATTTGGGGTGGTTTGAGATTTGGGGGCAGATTTGGGGTGTTTGGGGGCAGATTGGGGAGTTTGGGGGGCAGATTTGGGGTGGTTTGAGATTTGGGGGCAGATTTGGGGTGTTTGGGGGCAGATTGGGGAGTTAGGGGAGCAGATTGGGGAGTTTGGGGGGCAGATTTGGGGTGGTTTGGGATCGGGGGGAAGTTTGGGGGCAGATTGGGGTGTTTGGGGACGGATTGAGGTTTTGGGGGGGCGGCTTTGGGGTGGCTTGGGGGTAGATTGCGGGTTTGGGGGGCAGATTTGGGGTTGTTTGGGGGCAGAATGGGGTTTTGGGGTGTGGATTTGGGTGGTTTGGGGACGGATTGGGGTTTTGGGGTGTGGATTTGGGGGAAGTTGATGGTTTAAGGGTCAGATTTGGGGTGTTTGGGGATAGATTTGGGGGTTTTGGGGGGTAGATTTGGGGTTTTTGGGGGGCAGATGGGGGCTTGGGGGCAGATTTGGGGTGTTTGGGTGTAGATTGGGGAGTTTGGGGGCAGATTTGGGGAGTTTGGAGGGCAGATTTGGAGTGGTTTGGGGTTTTGGGGGGGCAGATTTGGGGTAGTATAGGGGCAGATTGGGGAGTTTGGGGTCAGATTTGGGGTGTTTGGGGACGGATTGGGGTTTTGGGGGGGCGGCTTTGGGGTGGCTTGGGGGTAGATTGCAGGTTTGGGGGGCAGATTTGGGGCCAGATTGGGGTTTTGGGGTGTGGATTTGGGTGCTTTGGGGGAGGTCGGTGTTTTGGGGTTCAGATTTGGGGCGTTTGGGGACGGATTGGGGTTTTGAGGTGTGGATTTGGGGGGAAGTTGATAGTTTAGGGGCAGATTTGGGGTGTTTGGGATTTGGGGGCAGATTTGGAGGGGTTTGGGGGCGGATTGGGGAGTTTGGGGTCAGATTTGGGGTGTTTGGGGACGGATTGGGGGTTCGGGGTGTGGATTTGGGGGGATTTGGGGGGAAGTTGATGTTTTAGGGGTCAGATTTGGGGTGGTTTGGGATTTGGGGGCAGATTGGGGAGTTTGGGGTCAGATTTGGGGTGTTTGGGGACGGATTGGGGGTTCGGGGTGTGGATTTGGGGGGATTTGGGGGGAAGTTGATGTTTTAGGGGGCAGATTTGGGGTGGTTTGGGATTTGGGGGCAGATTGGGGAGTTTGGGGTCAGATTTGGGGTGTTCGGGGACGGATTGGGGGTTTGGGGTGTGGATTTGGGGGGAAGTTGATGTTTTAGGGGGCAGATTTGGGGTGGTTTGGGATTTGGGGGCAGATTGGGGAGTTTGGGGTCAGATTTGGGGTGTTCGGGGACGGATTGGGGGTTCAGGGTGTGGATTTGGGGGGAAGTTGATGTTTTAGGGGTCAGATTTGGGGTGGTTTGGGATTTGGGGGCAGATTGAGGAGTTTGGGGTCAGATTTGGGGTGTTCGGGGACGGATTGGGGGTTTGGGGTGTGGATTTGGGGGGAAGTTGATGTTTTAGGGGGCAGATTTGGGGTGGTTTGGGATTTGGGGGCAGATTGGGGAGTTTGGGGTCAGATTTGGGGTGTTCGGGGACGGATTGGGGGTTCGGGGTGTGGATTTGGGGAGATTTGGGGGGAAGTTGATGTTTTAGGGGTCAGATTTGGGGTGTTTGGGGACGGATTGGGGGTTTTGGGGGGTGGATTGGGGGTGATGTGGGGGCAGATTGGGGGGGGCTCGGGGACAGATTTGAGGTGTTTTAGGGGTTGGGGTGATTTGGGGGTAGATTTGGGGACCTGGGGGGCAGCTTTGGTGTGTTTTGGAGCATCTTTGGGGTCCTGGGGAGTTAACTACCCCCTCCCAGCCCTGCGCCCCCCCCGGCTGCACCCATTTCGGGGTTCCCCTGACCCCCCTTTTTCCTCCCGCAGATGCCGCGCACTCCCTGACGTGTGCCCTCATGCTGCTGAACACCGACCTCCACGGACAGGTGAAAGGAGGGGAAGGACCCCCCAAAAAACACTTTCCTGCCGTTTTTGGGGTGCAAAACTCAAAAAAAAAAAAAGTTGGGGGGCACCCACCTGTTTGTTCTCCCCGCAGCGCCTCGGCCGCCCCATGACCAGCGCGGAATTCGTCACCAACCTGAGCGGGATGATGGATGGAAACGACTTCCCCAAGGAGCAGCTGAAGGTTGGGGGGGGATAAAAAGTGGGGGGCACCTGTGTGACCCCCCCAAACCCCACTATTTCCCCCCTAACCCCACTATTTCCCCCCTAACCCCACTATTTCCTCCCTGAACCCCACTATTTCCCCCCAAACTCCACTATTTCCCCCCAAACTCCACTATTTCCCCCCTAACCCCACTATTTTCCCCCTGAACCCCACTGTTTTCCCCCCCGAAACCCACTTTTTCCCCCCAAGCCCACTGTATCCCCCCTGAACCCCACTTTTTTCCCCCCTAACCCCATTATTCCCCCCAACCCCACTATTTCCCCCAACCCCATTATTTCCCCCTGAACCCCACGTTTCCCCCCCAAACCCCAATTTTCCTCCCCCGAACCCCACTTTTTCCCCCGGACCCAACTTTTTTCCCCCAAACCCCACTATTTCCCCTTGAACCCCACTATTTTCTCCCCTGAACCCCACTATTTCCCCCCTGAACCCCACCTATCCCCCTAACCTCACTTTTTCACCCCAACCCATTATTCCCCCCAACCCCACTTTTCCTCCCCTGAATCCCACTTTTTCCCCCCCGAACCCAACTTTTTCCCCCTGAACCCCACTCTTTCCCCCTGAATCCCACATTTTCCCCTGAACCCCACTATTTCCCCCCTGAACCCCACTTTTCCCCCTAACCTCACTTTTTCACCCCAACCCCACTATTTCCCCCTGAACCCCACGTTACCCCCCAACCCCACTTTTCCTCCCCTGAACCCCACGTTTTCCCCCCAACTCCACTTTTTCCCCCCTGAACCCAACTTTTTCCCCCCGAACCCCACTTTTTCCCCCCGAACTCAACTTTTTCCCCCCTGAACCCCATTTTTTCCCCCTTAACCCCACGTTTTCCCCCCCGAACCCAACTTTTTCCCCCATGAACCCCATTATTCCTCCCCAGGCTCTCTACAGCTCCATCCGCAACGAGAAGCTGGCGTGGGCAGCGTGAGTTTTGGGGTTATGGGGGGGGGTAGATGGGGCTGGGGGGCTCATGGTGACGCTGAGACCCCCCGCTAGGGATGAGGAGGATGATGAGGAGGAGGAAGAGGCGGCCGGGGGGGGCGGCTTGGCCCCCCTTGGCCGTAAGAAGAGCAACCCCGGCCTGGAGCTGCCGGGGGGGCCGGGGGCCGTCACCTACCGCCGGGGCTGGCTGGCCAGGAAGGTGCTGGCCGAGGCCGACGGCAAAAAAAGTGAGGAGGGGGGACAATTTGGGGGGGTTGAGGGGGATTTGGGGTGTTTTGAGGTGGATTTGGGCTGGTTCGGGGTGGATTTGGGGGATATTGGGTTGTATTTGGGGTGTTTTGAGGTGGATTTGGGGTGGTTTGGGTTGGGATTTTGGATGCTTTGGGCTGGATTTGGGGTATTTTTTGGGTGGATTTGGGGTGCTTTGTGGTGGATTTGGGGTGTTTTGGGGGGATTTGTGGTATTTTGAGGTGGATTTAGGGTGGTTTGGGGAGGATTTGTGGTTTTTTGTGGTGGATTCGTGGTATTTTGTGGTGGATTTGTGGTATTTTGTGGTGGATTTGTGGTATTTTGAGGTCGATTTTGGGTGCTTAGTGGTGGATTTGGGGTGGGTTTGGTGGATTTGGGGTATATTGGGTGGATTTGGGGTGTTTTGGGGTGGATTTGGGGTATTTTGCTCTGGATTTGGGCTGTTTTGAGGTGGATATGGTGGATTTGGGGCATTTTGCTGTGGATTTGGGACGTTTTGAGGTGGATTTGGGGTGTTTTGGGGAGGATTTGTGCCATTTTGGGGTGGATTTAGGGTTTTTTGGGGTGGATTTGAGGTGGTTTGGGGTGGATTTGGGGCATTTTCAGGTGGATTTTTGGCATTTTAGGGTGGATTTGTGGCATTTTGGGGTGGATTTAGTGTGTTTTGGCATCATGGGCAGGTAAGGGGGGGTGCGACAAGGGCAGGGGACGCAGCTTTGAGCGGGTAGACAGGGGGTGCATCTTTTGAAGCCCACGCTTTGGGGTCCATCCCTGACCTCCACCTTCTTCCCCCCAGCACCGTGGGGCAGACGGGGCTGGAAGCCCTTCCAGGCGGTGCTGAAGGGGACGCTCCTCTTCTTCCTCAAACCCGGGGGGCGCGCGGGGGCCTCTCGCCGCCCCTCCGAGCCAGGGCCCTTCCCGGCCCCCCAGGAGGAAGGAGGCGCCGAGGCCGAGGAGCCCTTGGGCATCCACCACGCCCTGGCCGAGCGCGCCAGCAAATACACCAAGCGCCCCAACGTCTTCCGCTTGCAGACGGCCGACTGGCGCGTCTTCCTCTTCCAAGCCCCGTGAGTAACCACCCCAGCCCAAAGAGGGGACACGATGATGTCCCCAAGGGTGAGGACATCACCCATGACCTCTTCAGTCATGGTAGGACCTTGGAGGACATGTCGCCGCCCCAAAACGGGGGGACACAAAGATGTCTCCAAGGGTCAGGACGTCACCCATGACCTCCTCAGTCATGGTTGGACCTCAGAGGAGATGCCTCCACTTCAAAGAAGGGGGACACAAAGATGTCCCCAAGAGTGAGGACATCACGCATTACCTCCTCAGTCATGGTGGGACCTCAGAGATGTCCCCAGGGGGTGAGGACATCACCCATGATGTCCTCAGTCATAGTAGGACCTTGGAGGACATGTTGCCACCCCAAAGTGGGGGACACAAAGATGTCTCCAAGGGTGAGGGCATCACCCGTTCCTTCTTCAGTCATGGTAGGACCTCAGAGGAGATGTCCCCACCCCAAAGAGGGGACAAAAACATGTCCCCGAGGGTTGAGGGCATCACCCATGCCCTCCTCAATCACGGCAGGACCTCGGAGGAGATGTTCTCCTGGATCTCCCGCATCAACTTGGTGGCCGCGCTCTTCTCCTCACCCGCCTTTCCCGCCGCTGTCGGGTCCCAGCGCCGCTTCGTCCGCCCCATCCTCCCCGCAGCCCCCAGTCGCAGCCCCCCGGTGAGCGCCACCCCCCAGCACCCCGAATCTAACTCCAGACCACCCCGATCTCCCCTCTGCACCCCAAAACACCCCAAATTCCCCCTGGACCTCTCAAACCACCCCAAATCTGACACCCTCGCAGACTCAGTAGACCCCCAAACCACCCCAAATCTCCCTTCTGGATCCCAAACTCCTCCTAGATCCTCCCAAACCTCCCTAAATCTGACCTAAAACACCCCAAATCTCCCCTCTGTACCCCAAAATACCCCAAACTCTCCCCCCTAGACCTCCCAAACCTGACTCCCCCAGACCCAGCAGACCCCAAATCTGACCTAAAACACCCCAAATACCCCCTGCACCTCCCAAACCACCCCAAATCTGACCCAAACATACCCCAAATCTCTCCTCTGCACCCCAAAACACCCCAAATTCCCCCAGAACCTCTCAAACCACCTCAAATCTGCTCCAAACAGACCTCAAAACTCCCCTCTGCACCCCGAAATACCTCAAACTCTCTTCCTGGACCTCCCAAACCACCCCAAACCTGACTCCTCCAGACGCAGCAGACCCCAAATCTGCCCAAACCACCCCAAATCTGACCCCTCCAACCCCCCTTTCTTGCCTGGGCAGGAGGAGCAGCTCCGCTCCCACGAGGCGTGGATGGAGCGAGCGGTCGAGGAGCTCTATGAGCATCAACGCAACCTCCCCGACAAGCGAGGACGAGCCCGCGACCTGGATGAATATCGCCTGAAGAAGGAGTATCTCCTCTACGAGGTGCGGCAGATTAATTCCTAATCAATTAATTAATTACATGGGACGCCCTGGGGCAGGCGGGGACATCCCCACGTTGGTGTCACCTCCATCCTCCTCCCCACATCAGAGACGTCGCTATGAGACCTACGTGCAAGTGCTGGAGACGTGGATCAACGCCGGCGCCCGGGATTTGGAGGGGTGGGAAGCCCAAGCGGGGCCAGTGGTGGCCCCCCCGGACCCCCCGACGTTGACCAAAGCGCATTCCAGCCCCTCGCTCGTCCCCGAGCCCCCGATCACCCCCACCATCCGCGTCAAGAGGAACATCTCCGAGCGCCGGACGGTGAGGAAGATCGTCCCCAAACGCAACAAGAACCTGCTGTGATGGACATGAGGGGACATGGGGACATTTCGGGGGGGGGTCATCACCCCCCCCCACCCTGGTACGAGGTTCCTTCGGGTATTGAGCCAACCTGGGGGGACGGAAATTGGGAATAAGGATGGGGGAAACTCAGGGAGACGCCCCCTCCCCTTCAAAGAAAAAGGGATGGGGGGGAAATTGGGGGTGGCAGCACCCCTGCAGGCCCCCCCCCCCCAGCCCCCCAAGCGCTGCCGCTGCTCCCCAGCCCTGCGCCCGCTGCCTGCTGCTCTCTGTGTGCAATAAAGGTGTGTCCCACCACTGCCACCCTCCTGGCCCCTAATCACTGGGGGACACAGGTGGCGGTGGCCTCTGTCCCTGTGCCGACGCCGCATCCCGGTGGGGGTGGACGGCAGCACGGACCCTGTCGGGACACCCCCCGGATCACCCGGCGCCTTCGTTTAGGACGGGGGTGGGGAATCCATCACATCACCCGCTCCAGCAGCCCCTGGTGCCACAAAGAAAGATTGAGGCGAAGCCACCGCCCCCCGTCACAGACCCCAAACTGGAGGACCCCCCCCCCCACCCCACCCCGAAATTCTTCCTATAGGGAAAGCAGGTCCCACTCCTGCTGCTCAACCTCATTAAAGGACTAATTAACACCACTCCAGTTTCCCAGCAGCAAACGTGGATGCTGCAGGGATGAAGGGGCCAAGAAGTTCAGGATAAATTTATTTGAAGTGGGGATTAGTATTTATATCTCGTATAGATCATAAACTGGGGGGGGGGGGAATCCCCTGGCTGGCAACTGGGAAAAGGACCCAACCGCCAGCCCCCCCACACGGTTCGTTAAGGTGGGAAGGCAATTAGGATCCTTGGGGACACACATGGACCCCCCTGGCTGTGACAGATGATTTATTGGTATCCTGCTGCTCCTCCAGCATCCCCTGACCTCAAAGGCTGATGCTGCACCCCCTCCTCATGCCACAATCCAGCAGGATCAGTCCCAGTAACCCCCCTCCCCACAGCAAACCAGCATCTTTCTCCAGTTTCACTAGTTCAGATTCCACCCCCACCCCAGTTAAAGCCACCTCCTCGTCATGGGCTGCGGGGTCACCCCGAGACGGTGACGCGGAGCATCCTCATGCAGCCGCCACAGTGCAAAAGCCAGATCCCAAAATATTTCAGGTCAAAGAGTCCAAAAGAGGGACGACAAAAGAAGAGGGTGGGAAGAGGCGATGAAATACAGGGGGATTTAGGTATTTTTGTCATGTTGGGAAGGGGAAATATTTACTGGTACAGAAAAAAATGATCACACGAGATGGGATTCCAGCGCCCTGGCCACAAACACACACGGCGGCGCAGGAGCCGGGAGCCCCGAGGGAGCCGAGCTCTGGAGATCAGACAGAGAGGGGAAAACTGAACTAAGCTCTGGCAGCAGCACAGCACGAAAGTCCCTGTGAGGAGCCCGGCTCCCTGTCCTGAGGCTGGAGGAGCAGGTCGGGCTCCTCAGGCGTATTCCAGCTGGGCAGGGCTGCGGGCACCGTCGCCTTTGTGCTCGGCTGCTGCCATCCCGGCCTTCCCCTCGCTGCCGCCGCTCTCGAGGGGCTTGGCAGACATATAGTCCCGCACTTCGATCTCCATCTTTTTGGCTTTCAGGGCTGCCATGTGCAGCTTCTCCAGGAAATCCGGCATGCCTGGGGGGAAGGAGAAGCGGGATAGGTGAGCAAAGCACGAGAGGGATGGGCATCTGCTCAGCGCCAGTCGCTGGGCTCCGGAGATGCCCCAGGGAAGATCCTCCAGTCTTCCCCCTTCTCCAGCTCCATTCCCATCTCCCCCGACCTCTTCCTCCCTCCTGATTTTCCTTTTCCCTCCCAATAACGCTGCTCTGCTGCTTTATTCGAGGAGAATCCCACAGCCTCACTGGCTTTATGGGGTTTCTGCTGCTTCCCACCCTCTGCTCAGTTATAACCTTGCATGGAGGTGCTTTATGGTGGAGGATTTAATTAATAAAATCAATCAACTCCCATCTGAGTCATCGAGATCTGTCATGGAAGAGGAGCGGGAGGATCACAGTGCCAGGCATCCCCTCCTGCCCTGGGGGAGCCTCACCGCCTCCTGGCTGTGGTCTCAGCAACCCAGGAGTGAGCTGTGACACATTAATTAATGTTTAAAATTACCACCTCTGCTCCACACAGTCCCGCCTGGAGATGCCAGTCTCCCACTTCCAATCATTCCTGTTCTAAAAAGGAACGTTAAGGAGGTGGCGCCTGCACCGTGCAGTTACCGTGGGTGATGCCAGCGCTCCCTGCAGCTCCAGCCGCCTTTTCAGTGGCATTAAAGAGCGCATGCCGGAAGGAAAAAAGGTTTTAGCGGCTGACAGTGCAGGGAGGTGCAAGAAAAAAAGGCTGGTGTGATGCTCGAGTGTGTTGAATGAACATCTCTCAGCTCTTTTTTGGCTGCAGGGTCTACCAGGATGGTAAAGAGGGTGGAAAAATCACCGCAGACAACATTTCTGGTTTTATCCACCCTGCCCTGATGAATACATCGAGTCAAAGGTGACGACAACCCCTTTATCCCCCAGTCCCTGCTCTTCTCCTGCTCGGAGGAGAGTGCTGAGCGCCTGCTTCAGTGGGTACTGCGAGGCCAGCAGCATCTTGGGCTCTTCCAAGCTTCTTCACAGGTGGCTCTGCAGGAGGGATGGCTCGGCCAGATCCAATAAACGCCCTTTTTTGCTCCCCAGGTAAAACCAGGCTCTGCTGTAGGAGTCGCTGAGCCTCTAATTGAGAGGAGTTCTCTCCCCTGTGCGGTGCAAGGGGGAAGAATGTGACTGCAGAAACACTTTGGCTGCGAGGAGGAAAGGTGTCCAGGCACAGGGATGCTCCATCTCTCCAACCAACCCCAGGCAGAAGGAAAAAACAGCTCAGCTCATTAAAAAAAAAACCAGCATCCTGCTGCTTTTTCCTTCTGCCTGAGACAGATCAGAGAGATGGAGCATCCCCGTGCCTGGACACCTTTCCCGCTCGCCGCCAGGAATCCAGGCAGTATTCCCTTCCTTCCAATCATGGAATGCCCTGAGTTGGAAGGGACCCACAGATATCATTGACTCCAAATCCTGTCCCTGCACAGGACACCCCAACATTCTCTCCGTGGGGCTGAAGGTGTTGGCCAAATGAGAAAGGAAGAGCAACCCAAGGCACCACAAGGCCCTCCATGTCTCCATTTTTAAGCTTCTCCATCCATTGTCTGCCCCATGCAGGTGTCGGAAGGGGATGGCAGGAGCGCCCGGGCTGGCTCTGGAGGAAGGAGCAGGAAGGATTCCTCCCCAGGGGGTGGTTTCTCCCCACTCCGAGCTCACTTACCGCTCGAGACCATCCAGCTGACGCAGTAGCGGGGAAAAACCGTCTGTGGGTTGTCGCTGTAGGTCAGCAAGTAGTCAAAACCGTTCTGGGAGAGAAGAAGGTGAGTGACCCCAGCTGGCAGAGCAGCTCTGCCCCTACACCTGAACTCCCGTTAGGGCCGTTCACAGAGAATCGTTAAGGTTGAGAGCTCACCCAGTCCAACCCCACCGTACCCACTAAGTCACATCCTGAAGCTCCACATCTACAAGCTTTTTGAATCCCTCAGGGATGGAGACTCCACCACCTCCCTGGGCAGCCTCTTCCAGTGCTTCACTGCTGTGCCAGGAAGAATTTTTCCCCAATATCCAGTCTAAACCTCTCCTGGTGCAGCTCGAGGCCATTTCCTCTTGTCCCACCCCTTGGGAGCAGAGCCCAGCACCCACCTCACCACAACCTCCTTTCCAGGAGCTGCAGAGAGCGACAAGGTCTCCCTCAGGCTCTTCTCCAGGCTGAACAGCCCCAGGTCCCTCAGCTGCTCCCACAACCCCTGTTCTCCAGCCCCTTCCCCAGCTCCGTTCCCTTCTCTAGACGCGCCCCAGCCCCTCAATGTACTTCTTGGAATGAGGGGCCCAAAACTGAACCCAGGATTCGAGCTGTGGCCTCCCCAGCACCAAGTCCAGGGGGACAATCCCTGCCCTGCTCCTACTGGCCACCCCAGGGCTGATCCAGGCCACAACGCGAACATCCCAACAGGGCGAGCACTACCGGGTCCTCAGGGACTTGACTGAAGCATTAAGGTGATGCAGACCCAGAGAGACCTCCCTGTGTGCTTTCACGGCGTTTGTTTTGGAGAAGGGAGATCCTTCCCGCTGAACGCCACCGACCCAGCACCCTCCGTTCGGGCTCTGAATACCCTACAAAGATCCAGAAGCGCTTCCTTAAGAGCATTAAGTGATTGGAAAGCAACTTGGCGATGATTCTGGCTTTTTAAAAGCAGCCTGGCACTCTGAAATGGTGCAATTTGCTCTCCAGGAGCACCGCAGTCCCACAGGAGGTGGAGACAGAGCTTCAGATCATTCCAGAGCTGCCCCTGGATGGATTTCCCTTGCTTTTGGGAAACAAACTCACCCTTCTTTTCTGACCGTGGACTACTGATTCCAGCTTAGTGCTATGGATGATGGCAGGGAAAGTAGAGTTCCCCTCAGAGCACTGGGAAGCTCTCTTGAAACAAGCTTTCCACTCCATTTCCCACCCCAAAACGTACCTCGTCAAAGGTTTTGTGGGGACGGATGACCATTTGGGATTCATAGGTTCTGACGCGAACGTATTCGGGGTCTTCGGGGACACTGGGATGCTCCACTGCCCTGGAGGGAAGAGAGGACAGAGGGATGAGTTCCGGGTGTGAACTACACTGAGCATCTGCTGACAAGTTGGGATGTGGGAACTTGGAGAACAAGGTTTTCACCCCCAAGAAACTGGCTGTATTTTCGGGAGGGATCCCTGAGCTTTTTGGCATGGTTTGAAATGAAGGTCTTGAAATTTATACCCATCTCTCAACTCCATTTCAGAGACGGGAGAAGGTGGAAAGCATCGAGAAGGAAATACCTACCGTGAGACCAGTACCATCAGGTTGTTCTCCTTATCCACGCTGTACCGACGGACGTAGACGTAGTCTCGCGAGTACATGGGGTACTGGGGAGAGAAAGAACAGCATCAACCTGGGTCTGGAGCACCTCCCATGTGAGGACAGGCTGAGAGAGTTGGGGTTGTTCAGCCTGGAGAAGAGAAGGCTCCAAGGAGACCTTAGAACAGCTTCCACTATGGAAAGTGGCTGTAAGAGAGCTGGGAAAGGACTGTTTACAAAAGCATGGAGTGATGGGATGAGGGGCAATGGGTATAAACTGGAGAGGGGCACATTTAGACTGGACATGAGGAGTAAATTCTTCATGATGAGATTTGTGAGGCCCTGGAACAGGTTGCCCAGAGCAGTGGTGGCTGCCCCATCCCTGGAGGTGTTCAAGGCCAGGTTGGATGGGAATTGGAGCCCCTGATCCAGTGGGAGGTGTCCCTGCCCACCGTAGCTGGGTTGGAACTGGGTGATCATTAAGGTCCCTTCCAACCCAAACTATTCTATGATTCTAACCCCACTGTGAAACCACAAGGGGCACAGGGGGTCGCTGGAGCAGGGAATAAGGAGCAGCTCACCGGGAAATGAGTGACCCAATGAATCACTTCCGATCCACTGGCCAGGTCTCTCTCGATTACATCCAGTTTAATGACCAGCGAGTCCCACTTCTTCCTATATTCAGTGTCCAGCTGGCAAGAAAGAGATGTTGAGTCACAACAGAGCCCAACAGCATTGTTAACGGAAGGTGAGCATCCCTTTTCCTCATCCTGTGGAAACAAGCTTCATCACGGTCAGGCGTTTTACCCACCAGGAAATGACTAAACACTTTGAAAGCCACAGGAGGAGGAAGCGCAAGGAGTTGTCAGGCTAGGCAGAGCGCGAGCTGGGACCAGAGACCCAATGTTCAGGTTTGAGCTAAAGCAGAATTGGATTCTAACTTCAGTTCAGTCTCGTCATTATCTGAGTTAACGGCATGTTTTTCAGGCAGGGTGTCTCTCTAGAAGTGATAACGCGGGGCACTGGGATGCAGAAAGGCTGTTGCTAATCCTTATTCCTATAGAAACCGAGGCCATCCTTGAGCTGGTGGAGCCATAAGTCAAAGATGAAGATGGTGGCACCTGCAGGGAGGGGTGGACAGGATCCCCAACTGACCAACAGAGATTCCATCCCATATACTTCATATTTGGTGTAAAACTGTGGGATCACAAGGATATCGCTCTATTCTTTGTTGGCCGAGGTCCTGTGAGGACCTCATCTCTCTTTTGGCCCCTGATCCCATGTCCCAGCATTCCCAAATCCAGTCTCTGAGTGCAGCTCCGTCCTGCTACTCGCCTTTTCCCTGTCCCAGCTCTGCAGCATCTCTGGTGATGGAATCATCGAGGGGTGGGGGGTGTAATTTCGTATTTCTGTATATATTTTATTATGTTCTTATAAGTCTTATTTTTTCCATCATCATTTTTATTATTATTTCACTGAAGCTGTTTCCGTTTCCAGCCCACACGTCTTTTTCCTCTCACTTCCCTTTCCCTGGAGCGAGGTGGAAGGGAACTGGGAGCCCAACTGCTCAGTTCAAGCTGTCGATCACAGCACACGTCTCTCATTTCCAGTTGGGATGAGCAGCAAAATCCGATCAGGGTTTGGGATAACTCGTCCTGCTTCTGTATCGGGATGGGCTTCAGAGCACGTATGTGGTGTAAAAGAGATCTCGTACTCACCTGCACGTTGAAGAACTGCCGGGGAGTGACATCCGTGTACGACCCAAACACTGCGGAAAAAAAAGAAATTTTCAGGCAAAACTTTGAGACCTCATATGAGGTATGAGACCTCATCTGGAGTATTGTGTCCAGTTCCGGAATCCTCAACATGAGGAGGAGATGGAGCTGTTGGAACGGGTCCAGAGGAGGCTGAGAGACAGGCTGAGAGAGTTGGGGTTGTTCAGCCTGGAGAAGAGAAGGCTCCAAGGAGACCTTATAGCAACCTTCCAGTACCTGAAGGGGCTCCAAGAAACCTGGGGAGGGACTGTTTACAAAGGCTTGGAGTGATGGGACAAGGGGCAATGGGGATAAACTGGAGAGGGGTAGATTTAGACTGGACAGAAGGAAAAACTTCTTCATGAAGAGAGTGGTGAGGCTCTGGAACAGGTTGTCCAGGGAAGCTGTGGCTGCCCCATTCCTGGAGGGGTTCAAGGCCAGGTTGGATGGGGCTTGGAGCCCCTGACCCAGTGTGATGTGTCCCTGCTCGTGGCTGCGGGTTGGAACTAGTTGATCGTTAAGGTCCCTTCCAACCCAAACTAGTCTATGATTCTATGAAAATCAAGCATTGACCTCTGAGCAGCGAGATTAAAATGAAAAAGCACTTTCTAAGGCAGGTGGGCAGGTCTGGGACCCTCCGAAAGGCTAAGGTGGGGCAGGATCGGTGGGGCAGGATCGGTGGAGAGGGCCACAGTGACAGCAATTCCCAGTTGTTTTGCTTTCCTAGAAACGCAAGGCAGGCAGGATGCCAGGAGGACACACCCTACGGACGGAAAAGGGAGCAGCCTTGTGGGCAGCACCATTACCTCTGTACTGGTACAAGTGGGTGCCCTCGATCGGCCGCCGCCAGAGCTTAAAGTGCTTCTTGTCCATGATCATCTCCCAGCGCTGCTCCCCTGCAGCGATGATCGCCTCTCGGTCCGTGCTGCTGCCCTGTAACAGGCTGGATATGTTCTCCATGTGCTTCATCTCCTGCGCAGACCTGTGGGAAGACAAAAAAACCCCCAGGGAGTCACCAAAGCCTAGACAGAGCCTTTCTGCTGAGATGGAGAAGCTCAGGAGCAGCAAATCATCATGGTCAACAGCATGGTTCATCCAGAGGGGTTTTGGTGCGCAAAGAGCAGCCTGGGCTCCCCTCTCTGCCTGCGTCACTCATCAGCACAGAATCGTGGAATTATTAAGGTTGGGAAAGCCCTCTCAGCTCATCCAAGCAAACCATGTCCTGAAGCGCCACTTCTGCAGTTTTTGAATCCCTCCAGGGACGGGCCCAGGGCTTCACCGCTCTGTCAGGAAAGAAATCTTTCCCAATATCCACTCTAAACCTCCCCTGATGCAACTTGAAGACATTTCCTCTCATCCCATCACTTGGGAGCAGAGTCCAGCACCCACCTCACCACAACCTCCTTTCAGGAGCTGCAGAGAGCGATGAGGTCTCCCCTCAGCCTCCTCTCCTCCAGGATGAACACCCCCAAGTCCCTCAGCTGCTCCCACAACCCCTGTTCTCCAGCCCCTTCCCCAGCTCCATTCCCTTCTCCAGACACACCGCAGCCCCTCAAGGTCCTTCTTGGAGTGAGGGGTCCAAAACTGAACCCAGAATTCGAGGTTTGGCTTTACCAGTGCCAAGTCCAGGGGGACAATCCCTGCCCTGCTCCTGCTGGCCATCCCATGGCTGATATGAGCCAGGTGCTGTTGCCCTTCTTGGCCACCTGGGCCACTGCTGGCTCGTGTTCAGCTGCTGTTAAGCAGCATTTGTGATCTGACAGGAGAGCAACACGAGCAGGAGCCTCTGTGGAGGCTCTTCGAGGAGAGGAAGGTTAAAAACCAGAAGGTGGGGGCTTGTGCTGGCTGCTCCTTAAGGGATCGCATAGGGATTTGGCCCTTGTATGGATGGGAAATGATTTTCCCCGACCCGTGAGATCCAGCAGACAAAATCACACCTGACTGGCCTCTCCACGAAGGAAAACACAACAGTGCAGGAAGAAAGAGAGGGGAAAATGGACTTAAGGAAGAGAAGGGGGCTTGGATTAAAGGCACCAAGGTATGAAGTCATTCAACTTGGGGTACAAGAGGAGGTGGGAAGGGAAGGAGATGGAGATCCCCACCATTCCAAGGCTGGGCTGGCTCCCGAGAGCCCATCTCAGCCTGCAAGGCAACAAGAAGAGGAAGAGCAGCCTCTCCTTCCGGAGGGAAGGAACCAGAGCACCTGGGGTTTCCCCACAGATGTGACTCCGTGGACCACCGACCCCCAACTCCAGCATCCTGCACCTACAGAAACTGGATTCAGATCCGGGGTCTCATAAATGTGGGAGAAGAGGCCAGGAGGCCCTCCCTCTGCCAGATAAATCCCTCCAAGCTGCAGCTTCAGCCCCCAAGAATGAACCATCAGAGAGGAACCCAGAATGAACCACTGGAGAGGACAGGCTGGTTTATCTGCACCTGCAGTCCTCAGCCTCAGGGAAGAAGGATCCCTTGCTTTCAAGCCTCCTGGTAGGGCCTGAAGTCACTAATTACACTAAAGTAATTAGCATCAGCCAGAACTCCAGCATTAATTTGTAACCTGCAAGGCAGGTCCTGCCAGTCTGGCTGAATTCACGTTCCTGGGTCCCTGGAAGCTGCCCAGCTCCCAGCCTGCCCTGGCTGGTCCCAAAGCTTTGCAGGACAAACCTAATCCCCACATCCATCTCCTCCCCAGTTTGGGGGGCACAGCTGCAGTGTGACCCCCCTAAATGCTCCTCCGTACCCTCAAAGCCCCACTGGTAACCTCACGGAGCAGGGAGAGCCCCACTCCCTTGTCACCTCCTTCCCACCTTGGGTTCATTTGCTCTCTCACTGCGTGAGCTGGTTCCTCTCCAGGCCAGGGGCCGGGACAGCGAAACCAGAGCAGGAATTGCGGAGGGTATGGATCCTGCTGGAGGAGAACTGAGCCTGGGACTGGGACCAGGAGTCCTTCCTGAGCTGGATCATCTCCTTGACAGCAACCAAGCTGCTCCATGGAGAGCAGCAGGACGGAGATGGGATGGGATGGGGACGATGGGATGGGGATGGAGATGACGGGATGGGGATGGGATCAAGATGACAAGACAGAATGGGATGGGGCCAGGGCAGGGAGCAAAACCTCCACACTACTACTATGCCACTTCCAGCCCCATCGGAGATGAGCTGGAGAAGCAGCAGCCACAGGATTTATCCACACCACGATGCTGTCGACAGGGTCTTTGTCCCTGCTTCTCAGCTACAAGAAACAAACCCCTAGATCCACTTTCCCAAGGAAGGGGCACAGAGCCCCAACACCTGGAATCCAAACCACCTCCCCAGTGCTGGAGCAGCTACAGAACCCCTGGAGCTCAGCCCACACCTTCACCTCCACCAAGCTCCACGGTAGAAGGTGGGGACGGCACCACCAGCGCCGGGAATTTGGTTCTATAGAGAAAAAACCTGCCGTGAAGTCAAATAACGGGGACAAAGGGGACAGCGAGGTGGGAGGGGAAGAGAAAGACGATGCCGAAGCAGGGAGCTATTTTAAACCTGGGGAGGAGACGCAGCTCCCGAGCTGACACGGAGCCACCGGGAGGGCAGAGCCAAGCGGGAAGAGTTTCACGGGACAGTTTTACCCGACTTATTTACTCGAGCCTGCGAGCAGCGGGCTCCCACCCGCAGCATCAAAATCACTGAAGACAGCAAAGCTCTCTGGTCGAGCCCTCCTGCAACTCGAGATAACAGCGAGCAAAGCTTTTCCTGGGGGTTCCACCGCTCCCCCCGCCAGACTGGAACCTGGCGAGCCGCGAGGGAGAGAAAATGATGAAAGCAACAAGGAAGGCAGTAAAGAATAAAGAAGAATAATAGAAGTGAACTGGAAGAATCCTTAAATTAAGGAGGAGGGTCAAGCCTGCAAGAAGTAACCTTGAAGGAGGAAAGACCAGCTCAGCTTCTAATCCCAAACCTAATCTGAGTGCTGCTGAGACCACTGGAAAACACCAGGCGGGATTTATCCTCGCCCGAAAGGTCGCGTGATGTAAAGGCAGCTCCTTGATAACCCCAGGATTTGGTGCTTTTTCCAGCATTGGAGGGGCTGGGGATAACCCCAAAGGTGTCATAAAGCAGGGTTTGAGGGCTGCTGCTCGTTAGCTCCAGGGTTTAATTAAGACTCGAGGAAGCTATTCAAGGAAATAGCAGGTGCTCAACACCCACTGGACGGTCTGGATGAGGCACTTGGAGACAAAGCTTGAGAGAAGGGAACCCCAGCAAGGTCCTCATTGCACCGTGAGCTCCTCATTAGGCTTTAATTACTCTCTCCTGACTCACGCCCAGGATTTGGGGGGCAAGGGAGCACCCCCAGATGCCACCAAGGGAGGGGAACACACACACTAAGCAGAGAAATGGGGATGTAAGGCAGCACCCCAAAGCCCCAGTTGACTTGCTGGGGGGGCACCGTGTGGGGATGGAATTTAGGGAAAGGGGACACACCCTCGAGCATGGAAAAAGTGGGGGACACCCTGCCAGAGGGGTCACCTTGCGCAGGGAGGACTCGAGGGGGAAGAACCAGCCAAGGGGTGTTTGTGACGGCATCCACCCCAGAAAACCCGGGGGGAACCCCTTAAGCACCCCCTGGGGAAAAGAAACTGAGGGGGCATCTCCAAACAGCTGGGGGGGGCACCCCAAGCCCGGGGGGCACATACAGAGGATTTGGGGGGAACCTCAAGCCTAGGATGTGCCTGGAGGAGAAGGGGACACCCCAGGGATGTGGGGAGGAACTCCAGGCCTGGGATGAGCCTGGGGGTGGCACCCTAAGGATGTGAGGGGAACCTGGAGGAAAGGGAGGGCACCCCAAGGCCAGGATGTGTTTGGAGAAAGGGGGGGGGGGGGGGGACACTGTGGGGAGGGGCAGCTTAAAAATAGAGGATGGGGACCCCAAGCCCAGGGTGAACCTAGAGGAGGTGCAGACAACCTGGGGTTGGAGGGAACACCTCAAGGATTGGAGGGGGCACCTCAAGGAATGCGAGGGGACACCCTGAGGATATGGGGGGACACCTTAAGGACGTGGGGGACACCTCAAGGATCGGGGACACACACACACACCCCTCGAGGATCAGGGGGAGGGGGACATACCTCAAGGATCTGGGGGCGAGGGGGCACCTCAAAAAGTGAGGGAGGACACCCTGAGGATGTGCGGGGCATCTTAAGGACACGGGGGACACCTCAAGGATCGGGAGGCACCTCAAAAATATGGCGGGGGAGACACGCACCTCAAGGATTGCGGGGGGCACCTCAAAGATGGGGGGGGACACGGTAAGGACGTGTGGGGCACCTCAAGGATTGGGAAGGCATCTCAAGGGTTGGGGGGGGCAGCTCAAGGCTCGGGGGGGACACACCCCACAGATAGGGGGGACACCCTGGGGACGCAGGGGGCACCTCAAGGCTCGAGGGGGACACACGCACCGCCGCAGCTCCTCCTCCTCGATGCGCTGCCCGTCCCACACGAAGACCCCGGCCAGGGCGGCCATGAGGCGGCCGGTGGCGGCGCAGGCGGGGCGGCCCCGACCCCCGGTCCGGCCCCGGCCGCCGCCGCCCCCCCAGCCCCAGCCCCGGCGCGCCCGGGGGCCGGTGACGCCGCCCAGCAGCCCCAGCAGCCGCCGCCGTCCCGCGGGGGCCCCGGGCGGGGGGGGCGGCGGCGCGGGCGGGCCCAGGCGGGCGCAGCGGGCGAGCAGGCCGGCGAGCGGCCGCCGCGGCTGCAGCATCGCTGCCGCCACCGAGCCCCGAGCCCGCCCCGCGGCCCCATTGGCCCAGGGGACGAGAGGAGCCGCCGCCATTGGCCGCCGCCGAGCGGGGCGTCGCGCCATTGGCCGAGGAGAGGGAGGGCCCGCCCCCCGCCGCCATGAGCGGCTCCGCGATTGGCTGCGGCAGCGAGGCCACGCCCCCTCCTACACGTCACTGGGCGGAGAGGCCACACCATTGGCTGGCGGGAGCTGCGCGGCAATGCGATTGGCTGGACGAACGAAGCCCCGCCTCAACCCAATCGCCATTGGCTGATGTCGTGACGCCCCGCCATTCGCGGCTATTGGTTGGGGAGGGAAAGAGCCCGCCCTCTGCGCGCAAGGGGAGGAGAAGGGGCGGGGCCCAGAGCAGAGCTGGCTGCGATTGGCGGGAGTGAAGGGGTGGGCGGGGCCAAGAGAAGGGCGCGCTGTGATTGACGGGAAGGCAGGACCTTGGCCAGGGCGGGTTGTGATTTGTTGGGCGGGAGAGGGGGGCGTGGCCTAGGGCAGGGCGGGCTATGATTGGCTGGGAGGGGGAACAGGCAGGGCTGGTTAGTGGGGTTAACTGGGAGCAGGCAGGGCTGGTGACTGGGGTTAACTGGGAGCAGGCAGGGCTGGTGACTGGGGTTAACTGGGAGCAGGCAGGGCTGGTGACTGGGGTTAACTGGGAGCAGGCAGGGCTGGTGACTGGGGTTAACTGGGAGCAGGCAGGGCTGGTTAGTGGGGTTAACTGGGAGCAGGCAGGGCTGGTGACTGGGGTTAACTGGGAGCAGGCAGGGCTGGTGACTGGGGTTAACTGGGAGCAGGCAGGGCTGGTGACTGGGGTTAACTGGGAGCAGGCAGGGCTGGTTAGTGGGGTTAACTGGGAGCAGGCAGGGCTGGTGACTGGGGTTAACTGGGAGCAGGCAGGGCTGGTGACTGGGCGCACTGGGAGCAGGCAGGGCTGGTGATTGGGGTGCAGTGTAGTGGGTGCAGGATTTTAGGTGTAAGATAGAGATTTTTGGGGTGCAGGCAGGGGGGGCTATTGGGGTGCAAGGGGGGAACAGGGCTGTTTTTCGGGGTGCAGGGGGAGCAGGGCAGTGAGCAGCAGTCAGCACCGTCTTTTGGGGCACAACACAACAGGGGGACCCCCCTTCCTGTTACAAAGCGCACACTCCCACACGCAGCTCCAGGCACCCCCTTTTATTTCCTCTGGAGAAGGGCAGGGGGAGCCCCAAAACCCATGGCCCGTCCGGTTTCCACGGAGCAGTGGAGGGAGGGAAATGATGGCGTTTGTCCCTTTTTCTGGGGGGGATCTTTTACAAAGAGTGTGTTTCTGTATTATTTACACCCAAGCCCCTGCGGGGAAACCCAAACTCTTCGCCAGCCGGATCACCCCAATGCCAAGGAGGAGCCGGCGGGATGTTGGCTTCGGCTGAGGCCCTGGAGGTGGGATGGAGGAGGAAGAGGAGCTGCTGAACCCCGCGCCGCCGGCTTCTCCCTGGGATCTGCTTCCACCAAAACCCCGGAGCCGCTTTCCCTCCTCCAAGTCAAGCGGGCGCGGGCAGGGCTGAGTTTTCCAGGAGCAGCCGGAGCTCTTGCATAGCCAGTGCAGGGGGAAAAGCGATGAGAGCCAGCAGCAAGGAAACAAAAAGCATCCAACGAGCACCATGAACCTCCAACCTGCCCTAAACCTCCTTCCCTAAACCCCTGTGCCCTTGGCAGAGCCAGCGTCTCATGTTCGGTGCTCAGGGCGATACGTCTCCACGTGCTTTGTTCCCTAATGGGTTTGGTTTAAGCAGTCCCAGAAAACCCCCTAAGGTTTAGTCCAAGCTACCAGGTCTGGAGGCTCGGGATCGGCTTCCCCTTGGTGCTCCGGCACAGTTCAGGAAAGAAGCGCTTGCTCCTTGAGGTTTGGGCTTGTGAAGGGGAAACAGTGCAATAAACAAAGAGTAGGACAGAAAACCACAGAGAACAAAGTAGGAGCCAAAGCAGGAGAGTGATGCAGAGATCGGGAACTTGCATAAAAGCAGAGACGCCAGTTTTCCAGAGCAGGCTTGACCTGCTTCCCAGGAGCTGCTGCTGCACCAAAGGCTGGTTTGATCTCACTTAAAACCCTCCGAGATTTGCTCAAGAGGTGCAGAGTGGGAGCTGGAAGCAACCAGGGTGGGGATAAGGCTCCCCAAACCACCGCCGGCATCAGCCACTTTGGAGCCAGCCCGGGCTGCGCTGCCTCCTGCCAACCCCGCTGGGGTTCTGAGCAGCAGCAGCACGACCCAAAACCGCCTCTGCAATAAATAAAGTGCAGGATGCTCGCGTGGCCAGTGCTGGGTGGGAGAGAGGAGCAGGCCGAGCGGCGCAGGGATGCTCCACGTCCCACCTGCGGCACGGGTGCGATAAACGGCTGCTCCTCTCTCACCGGCGCCAGGCAGGAAAGAGGAACAGGCGCTGCAGGGTTGTTTCACCTTTCTCCTGCCGCACGGCCACAATAAAAAGCTGCTTCTCTGCCACCGGCACTGAGCGGAAGAGCGGAGCAGGTAGAACGGGGTTGCTCTATCCCACTCCTGCAGCACAGCTGCAATAAACAGCCGCTCCTCTCCCCCAGTGCTGAGCAGGAAAGAGGAGCAGGCAGAGTGGGGCTGCTCTACCCTCCTCCTGTGCTGCGGCTGCGATAAACGGCCTCTCTGCTCCCCCCAGCGCCACAGCGGCCACTCCCCTCTATATATACATAAATATATACACGCCCCACGCCTTTCGCTGCATGTACGTTACGTCTTGGCAGAGGAGGGAGCCAATCCAGCGCGATTTTCCCCTCCTGCCCGACACAGGGTTGGGACAAGGTCTCCAACAGGGAAGAGCAGCTCCCGTTCCTCAAGATCTCCAACAGGGAAGAGCTGATCCCATCCCTCAAGATCTCCAACAAGGAAGAGCAGCTCCCGTCCCTCGTGCCAGGGGATGATGCCATCGTCGTTGCAGCCAAACGAGCTGGTTGAGTTAAAAATCACACCATGGAGTTCATAAAATTAAGGGATGGAAAGAAAACATCAGTCATCTGACCCAAAAAGTTCTTTCCTCTGTGCAGGAGGGATGCGAAGAGTGAAGGAGGTGCTGAGAAAGTGGAGTTTGGGTTGGGAGAAAGACCACGACCGCATCCCAGTGGCATCACGGGGTGTATGCCGGCGGCGGCTGGAATTGGTTGATGACTTCGTACTCGGCCGGGTAAGGTTCGTTTTCCTCCATCTCGGAGAGCAGCTCCAGGGCCTGCTCCTCCTCCTCGGTCGGGTAGTGGCGCAGCAGGTTGGCGGCGGTGGCCAGGATGGAGGCTCCTCCGGCGCCCGCCACCAGGTAGAAGCTGACAGCAAAGGTGACGTAGACTTGGGAGCCGTGGTACTTTTTGTGCTGCTGTTGCTGGGCGAGGATGAGCTCAGAGGCCCAGTAGCAGAATCCGATGACAGTGGCACACTGCAGGACTGGGGAGAGATGCCAAGAGAGATGCTAAATCAACCACTAGGTTCATTTCATGGCTCACACAGCAAAGGGACACCAAGACCTGCTTGCCCACGGTCCAAAATCCAGCACAGGAGAGGGGAAAATACACCGGGAAACCACAGGCTGAGAAGGAATGTGGCCACGATGGGTGGTCAGCAACACAACAAAAGCTAGAAGGTGTGAAAGGGCTTTGTTATGACAGAATCACAGAATCACTAGGTTGGAAAAGACCCACCGGATCATCGAGTCCAACCATTCCCATCAATCACTAACCCATGTCTCTCAGCACCTCATCCACCTGTCCCTTAAACCCCTCCAGGGAAGGTGACTCAACGCCCTCCCTGGGCAGCCTCTGCCAGTGCCCAATCACCCTTTCTGTGAAAAATTTTTTCCTAATGTCCAGCCTGAACCTTCCCTGGTGGAGCTTGAGGCCATTCCCTCTCGTCCTGTCCCCTGTCCCTTGGGAGAAGAGCCCAGCTCCCTCCTCTCCACAACCTCCTTTCAGGGAGTTGGAGAGAGCAATGAGGTCTCCCCTCAGTCTCCTCTTCTCCAGGATAAACACCCCCAGCTCTCTCAGCCGCTCCTCGGAATCCTTGTTCGCCAGCCCCCCCACCAGCTTTGTTGCTCTTCTCTGGACTCGCTCCAGAGCCTCAACATCCTTCTTGTGCTGAGGGGCCAGAACTGACCCCCGGATTCGAGGAGCGGTCTCACCAGTGCCGAGTCCAGAGGGAGAACCTCCCTGGCCCTGCTGGTCACACCGTTTCAAATAATGGTGCGATTATGACCCAGAAGCAGCGACAGGAGCGAATTGGTGCTTAGCGCTCAGGGTAGACTGACAGCGTGGGCTTTCTCCAAGCTGCTCGGGTGTGAGGCGGATCATTCTGCCAGGGATAAAAGATATTAAATCTCCTTTGACCTCCAGAGCCAGAGGCTCTTTGGCTTCTTGATCAGGGAGTGAACAAGGAGAATGGTTTTCAGCTGAAAGAGGGGAGATTGAGAGGAGATCTTGTGAAGAAATATTTTGCTGTAAGAGGCTGCTCAGAGCAGGGGTGGCTGCCCCATCCCTGGAGGGGTTCAAGGCCAGGTTGGATGGGGCTTGGAGCCCCTGATCCAGTGGGAGGTGTCCCTGCCCATGGCAGGAGTGGGACTGGGTAGGCTCTGAAGTCCCTTCCATCCAAACCATTACAGGAGTCTATGAAAAGATGATTTTCATCCCCAGAATGGTGCTATAGGATAAGACCTGTGAGTAGACACTTTGTGTTCATCCCCTCCTGAGTTTTACCTCTGCAAAGCCTTTTTTTTTTTGCTTTTTTAGACTCAAAATGTCACGAAGGGTGTTCTCTGCAGGCAGGATGGGTGCCTCAGCTCTGAGCCGGAGGTTGAGGAGAAAACTTTGGGGCATTTTTATCCATCAAGGGGTGGAAAAAGGGACCCAGGGAGGGGAAAGAGAGACATCAGAGAGAGGAAATAAGTAAGAGAACCAGTGAGGGGAAATAAGGGAACCAGCGAGGGGAAATACGGGAACTAGCGAGGGGAAATAAACAAGGGACTCGGGGCATTCCAGCAACCTTGATTTACCTGTGAGGATGTGAGCGAAAGCGTAACGGCGAGTGATTTTCAGCGCTGGGTGCTTGGGGCCAAAAACATCGAGAAGGAAAGCCGAGAGGCTGCAGATGATTCCCAGGAAGCAGAAGGCGGCGATGACGCGGAGCAGCAGGACCGTCTGTGGGTTCATGCAGTAATCTGGCCAGGAAAGGGAGAAAAGAAGGGGCTGAGCACAAGGAAAACTCCTCTTTTCCACCCAGATCGCTCACTGGAGCAATCGGAACCCTGTTCTGATCCTGCCCTTTAGGGTTTGAAAGCACAACCCTGGAGAGAGAGCAGAGCACAGTGGGGTGCTGTTAATTAGGGGCTAGAAAATGAACCTCCCTGCTGCAGCAGCTGCTTTTCCTCTCCATGAACTGTTATAGTCAGAGAAATTAAAGATAAAGAAACACTGGAAAAGTAAAGCAACTGAGAAAGCAAAGCGATTCTTTGTTTAAAAGGAAGCTGGGGATGTTATTGCGGAATAATTTGATTAATGGGAACAAGAGGACACAACCGCAAATGCTAGTGTTGAGGTGCGTGGCCGGGTCTGCAGCCGGCGCTGGGGGTGCCTGGAGGCTCAAACCTTCCCCTCCTTCCTTTCCTTCTCCCCTTCCTTCTTTTCTGCCCCTCTTCATTCCTCGAGGGATCGGGGGGGGGGGGGGGGGGGGGGGGGCACGGATATCGCGGGGGAGAGAGGGAGAGGGGGACACCCAGGGTGGAAGGAGAGGGACAGGGGGATGCCCGGGGTGGAAGGAGAGGGACAAAGAGGGTGGGAGGCAGAGGGACATCGAGGAGGCCCAGGGTGGAAGGAGAAGGCCTGGGGGGACATCGAGGGTGGAGGGAGAGGGACGCCCCTGGGTGGAGGGAGAGGGGCGGGGGACGCCAGGGCCGCGGGGGAAGAAGAGATGGACGTAGGGACACCGGAGGGAGGGAGAGGGACAGACGGACACGGAGGGAGGATGGACAGGAACACGCAGCGGGGGACGGGGACAGACAGGGGGACAGCGGGGGTGGGCGGACAGACAAGGGGACGCGGAGGGGGGCGCGGACAGGAACAGTAGCCGCTCACCTCGCAGCAGGTCGGGCTCCACGTAGCCCAGGACGTCGGCGACGCCCAGGTCCTGCCGCGCGCAGGTGCCGCCGTGGATGCGCAGCCAGGCGGGCTCGGCCAGCGCCGTGCACAGCGCCGTGATGGACAGCGCGCCGGGCAGCGCCGAGGCCAGGCTGCGCTCCGGCTGCTTCGGCAGCGCCCCCGCCGCCCCGCGGCGCCGCCCGGGCCCCGCCGCCCCGGGCATCGCTGCGCACCCGGCCCCGCTTCCGGGACCCGCGACTTCCGGTGCCGGTAACTTCCGGTGCCGGCAACTCGGGGGCGCGGCTTGGCAACTTCCGGTGGCGGCTTCGGGTCACTTCGGATAACTTCGGGTAGCGCCTTCGCGCCACTTCGGCAACTTCCGGTGGCGCCTTCGGTTGGATTCGGAAACCTCCGTGGCGCCTTCGGGCTGCTTCGTGAGGACTCGGCAGTTTCCGCGGCGGCTTCGGCAGTTTCCGTCACACTCCCCCCCAAAGCGATGAAGGAGGCGCTGCAGCCGCTGAGCCGCGTCCCGGGGCACCCGGACTCGCGGTGCTGGTTCCTGGCATGGAGCCCCGGCGGCGGAACGCTCGCCTCCTGCGGGGGAGACCGCGCCGTGCGGCTCTGGGGCAGGGAAGGTGCGTGGGGAGGCGGGGGGCAGCGTGGGAAGGGGTGGGAGGAAGGGGAGGTGGGACTGGAATGGGGAGGAGGAAGGGAAGGAGAGGGGGGCTGGGAGGGGTGGGGAGACTGGATAGGGGAGAGGGGGAGCTTGAAAGGGGAGGCGGGGAGGGAAGTAGGGGGTGGAATGGGAGAGGGGGCTGGAAGGAGGGGGGCTGGAATGGGGTAGGGGGGCGGGAAGGGGTAGGGGGGCTGGAAGGAGGTGGGGAAGCTGGAATGGGGAGGGGGGGCTGGAAGGAGAGGGAAGGAATGGGAAGGGGGGAGCTGGAAGGGGAGAGGGGTCTGGAATGGGGAGGGGGCTGGAAGAAGAGGGGGACTGGAATAAGGAGGAGGGGTCTGGAAGGAGAGGGGGCTGGAACGGGGAGGATGGGGCTGGAGGTGGAGGGGGGCTGGAATGGGAGAGGGGCTGGAAGGGGAGTAAGGGGCTGGGTGAGGGGGTCTATGGGGCCAGTTGGAGGGGCCAGCGAGGGCTGGGTCGGGGGCTCTGTCCCCCCCAGGGTAGGTGCCATCGCTCCCTGCGCAGGGTCCAGCTGGGTGTGCCAGGCGGTGCTGGCCGACGGCCACCAGCGCACAGTACGCAGGGTGGCCTGGTCCCCCTGCGGCTCCTACCTGGCCTCCGCCAGCTTCGATGCCACCACCTGCATCTGGAAAAGGCAGGAGGATGGCTTTGAGGTGAGATCCCCGCCCTAGGACCCCCTCCTAGCGCAGGTTTAGTGCCCCCACCCCACCATCTCATCCCCTCTCCCTCCCCAGTGCGTCACCACGCTGGAGGGACACGAGAACGAGGTGAAGTCGGTGGCCTGGGCTCCGTCCGGCAACCTGCTGGCCACATGCAGCCGGGACAAGAGCGTCTGGGTCTGGGAAGGTGAGGAGGGGGCTTGGGGAGGGGGAATGGGAGCTGCTCCCCCCCTCCTCTCACCTGACAGCTCGCTCGCTCTCGGCAGTGGATGAGGAGGAGGAGTACGAGTGCGTCAGCGTCCTCAACTCCCACACGCAGGACGTCAAGCATGTGGTCTGGCACCCAAACCAGGAGGTGAGGAGGTGGGGGGAGACCCCCAGGAAAATCACAGAATAACCAAGTTGGAAAATAACCATCAGATCATTGTGTCCAACCATTCCCATCAATCACTAAACCATGTCCCTCAGCACCTCATCCACTTGTTCCTTAAACCCCTCCAGGGAAGGGGACCAAACCCCCTCCCTGGGCAGCCTCTGCCAGTGCCCAGTGACCCTTTCTGTGAAAATTTTTTTCCCCAATATCCAATCTAAACCTCCCCTGGCAGAGCTTGAGGCCATTCCCTCTCGTCCTGTCCCCTGTCCTTTGGGAGAAGAGCCCAGCTCCCTCCTCTCCACAACCTCCTTTCAGGTAGTTGGAGAGAGCAATGAGATCTCCCCTCAGCCTCCTCTTCTCCAGGCTAAACACCCCCAAGTCCCTCAGCTGCTCCCACAATCCCTGTTCTCCAGCCCCTTCCCCAGCTCCATTCCCTTCTCCAGATATGCTCCAGCCCCTCAATGTTCTTCTTGGAGCGAGAAGCCAAAAACTGAACCCAGAATTCAAGGTGCAGCCTCACCAGCACCAAGCCCGGGGGGACAATCCCTGCTCCTGGTGGCCACCCCATGGCTGATCCAAGCCAGGAGCTGTTGGCCTTCTTGGCCACCTGGGCACCTTTCCCCCCTGTGAGCGGCAATGTGCTCTGGTTCCGGTTTCACTGAACTCATCCAGCAGGCAAATTGCAGCGTCCCTGGGGGCCTGCCTGATGCCTCTGCCATCCCTCAGCTTTTGGCCTCTGCCAGTTACGACGACACAGTGAAGCTCTACCACGAGGAGGAGGACGACTGGGTGTGCTGTGCCACGCTGGAGGGCCACGAGTCGACCGTGTGGAGCGTGGCCTTCGATGGCAGTGGCCAGCGCCTGGCTTCCTGCAGCGATGACAAGACCGTGCGCATCTGGTGCCAGTACAAGCCGGGCAACGAGGAAGGTGAGGCAACTGGCGTGTGCCACAGGGCTCAGGGCTGCTCCGAGAGCGGGCAGGGAGCAGAGAAGTCTGGCTGGAAAGCCGCCTGGAGAAGGACCTGGGGGTGCTGGTTGAGCATGAGCCAGCAGGGGCCCAGGTGGCCAAGAAGGCCAAGGGCATCTTGGCTTGGATCAGAAACGGTGTGGCCAGCAGGTCCAGGGAGGTTCTTCTCCCTCTGGACTCGGCACTGGGGAGACCGCTCCTCAAATCCTGGGGTCAGTTCTGGCCCCTCAGCACAAGAAGGATGTTGAGGCTCTGGAGCGAGTCCAGAGAAGAGCAATGAAGCTGGGGAGGGGGCTGGAGAACAAGGATTCCGAGGAGCATCTGAGAGAGCTGGGTGTGTTTAGCCTGGAGAAGAGGAGGCTGAGGGGAGACCTTATTACTCTCTACAACTACCTGAAGGGAGGTTGTGGAGAGGTGGGAGCTGGGCTCTTCTCCCAAGGGACAGGGGACAGGACGAGAGGGAATGGCCTCAACTCCACCAGGGGAGGTTCAGGCTGAACATTAGGAAAATATTTTTCATGGAAAGGGTCACTGGGCACTGTCAGAGGCTGCCCAGGGAGGGGCTTGAGTCACCTTCCCTGGAGGGGTTTAAGGGATGGATGGATGAGGCACTGAGGGACATGGTTTAGTGATTGATGGGAATGGTTGGACTCAATGATCCAACCTGGTGATTCTATGATTCCAGGGGTGGCCTGCAGCGGCACTGACCCCACCTGGAAGTGCATCTGCACCCTCTCCGGGTACCACACGCGGACAATCTACGATGTGGCATGGTGAGCGTGGGGAGAGTGTTTAAAGGATGGGTGGACAAGGCGCTGAGGGACATGGTTTAGTGTTTGATAAGAATGGTTGGACTCGATGATCCCGTGGGTCTTTTCCAACCTGGTGGTGATTCTATGATTCTCGGAGAGGCTGCGGAGCCAGCGGGCTCTGTTTTCTCCTGCTGGCAGCGCGGTTGACTGCACTGCTCCCGTTCCAGGTGCCGCCTCACCGGGGCGCTGGCAACGGCCTGCGGCGACGATGCCATCCGCATCTTCGAGGAGAGCACGTCCTCGGACCCGCGGCAGCCGACCTTCAGCCTCACTGCCCACGTGCCCCGGGCGCATTCACAGGACGTCAACTGCGTGGCCTGGAATCCCAAGGAGCCGGGCTTGTTGGCATCCTGCAGCGACGATGGCGAGATCGCCTTCTGGAAATACCAGCGCCCTGAGGTGTGCTGAGAGGTTCAGTCCTTTTCCACATTCCCCTGCTGGCACCGGGACCCTTGAGTGCCGCTGCCGGCACAAATCTCAGTGCCGGGGCAGAGAGCAGGGCAGGGAAATTTGGACTCTTGCTGACCCAGGACGCTCCCCCCAGCCTCCCCAGGGATGCACACAGGATCCAGCCAGCGCTGGGAGACAAGGCAGGACTTGTTCCCCCTCCTCTTCTTGTCCCATGCTCAAAAAATCTGCGCTCTCATGGACAAAGCCTCTGCCTCTTCCTTTCCGTGTTGCCACCAACAGGCCCAGTGCCTTTGGAATGGGGTGCGGTCAACCAGGAGCTGGTTTTGAGCCCCCAGGGGCTGCTTTTGCGTCCCTGCAGGACCAGCTTTGTGCCCCTTGGGGCTGGTTTTGTGTCCCCCAGCTTGTTTTCTGCCCTTTAGATCTGGCTTTGCACCCCCCAGCCCTAGCTTTTGGCCCCCTCAGCACTAGTTTTGTTCCACTGGCGCTGCTTTTGTGCTCCCCCAGGGCTGGCTTTGAGCCTCCCCGTGAAACGCAGCCCAAAGGGACATGATCAGCTCTGCGGCACTAGCATAAACAGCCGCTATGCTAACTCTGCCTTAATTAGTTCTGCTAATGAACCGGTTTGAGCTCCCCAGGCAAGGCACAGCGCTCCTCAGAGGGTTGGGGACGGCCTAGGGGTCACAGCGTCCCCTTTCCCCTCCCCAGCAGCGTGAGGGCAAGATGAGGCTCCAGGTTTATTCCAGCTGCTGCGGCCGCAGCTCCTTTCTAAAAAACACACTGTACAAAGCATTGACACCGTAGAAAAGGGGAAATGCACAAACTCACGCCACGGGGGCAACGCAAGCACTGGGGTTTGGTGGCGGAACTATAGGGAATCCTTGCTGGGACCTCCAGCCCTGTGTCACTCGGAATCGCTGTCGCTTTCCGCCTCCTTCACGTCCACGCTGAACTTGTACTCCTGGTCGCAGCCCATGTAGGCGTCGCTCATGAAATACAGCGTGTAATTGTGCGTCCCCGTAGCTGGGGCCACAAAATCCAGCTTCACCTGCATGGAAAGAATCAAGGAATGGTTTGGGTTGAAGGGGCCTCAAAGCCCATCCAGTTTCACCCCTGCCATGGGCAGGGACGCCTCCCACTGGATCAGGAGCTCCAAGCCCCATCCAACCTGGCCCTGAACCCCTCCAGGGATGGGGCAGCCACCACTGCTCTGGGAAACCTGGGCTAGGGCCTCCCCACCCTCACTGTGAAGAATTTCTTGCTAATATCTCATCTAATTTTTCCCCTCCCAATTTAAAGCCACTTCCCCTCATCCTATCACTATAGGCTCTTGGAAACCAAGTCCCTCCTCAGTTTTCCTGGAGCCCCTTTCTGTACTGGAAACTACTTTAAGATCTTCTCAGAGCACTCTCCAGGCTGAACAACCCCAACTCTCAGCCTGTCCTATGGCAGGAGCCCCAGCTCTGGGATCATCTCCGTGGCCTCCTCTGGATTTGCTCCAACAGCTTCACGTCCTCCCTGTGCCGAGAACTCCAGAACTGGACACAGGGCTCCAGAGCGGAGCAGAGGGGCAGAATCCCCTCCCTGCTGGTCCCTCTGCTCTCGACGGAGCCCAGGACACAGGTAGTTTCTGGGCTGGGAGTGCACTTTGCTGGAGCTTCTCATCCCCCAAGGAAGAGCCGGAGTTGGGATGGTGACTGGGAGACCAGGCACGCACCCAGCTCACTCAAACCGCATCCATTTGGCTGCTGCCCCCACCCCGTTCCTCGATCCCACTCACCTTGGCTTTCTGCTGCAGCGTCAGCCGCTTGATGGAGATGAGGCTGTTGGATTTGGAGTCGCCAATCACCACCCACCAGCCCTCCTCGCGTTTCTGCCGGAGAGGTAAGAGTTAAACAGGCTGGGGGCAGTGAGAGATAATCCTCCTCCCTCCACTTCTGCCACCCTGGTGCCATCAGATTTGAATCATGGAATTGTTTGGCTGGAAAAGACCTCTGAGAACATTTGAATCCAATCGTCCCTGTCCAGAAAGGAACCATCCCTGAGCACCTCATCTGCCTGTCTTTTAAACCCCCTAGAGATGGGGATTCTACCACCTTCCTGGGAGCTGTTCCAGTGTCTGAGAAACCTTTTGGTGAAGAAATTTTTCGAACCTGCCCTGGTGCAACTGGAGGCCATTCCCTCTCATCCCATCCCTTGTTCCTTGGGAGCAGAGCCCAACACCCACCTCACCACAACCTCCTTTCAGGAGCTGCAGAGAGCGATGAGGCCTCCCCTCAGCCTCCTCTTCTCCAGAATAAACACACCCAGGTCCCTCAGCTGCTCCCACAACCCCTGTTCTCCAGCCCCTTCCCCAGCTCCATTCCCTTCTCCTGACACACTCCAGCTCCTCAATATCCTTCTTGGAGTGAGGGGCCCAGAACTGAACTCAGGATTCGAGATGCGGCCTCAGCAGCAGCAAGTCCAGGTGGACAATCCCTTGGCCTTGGCCCATGAACCCAGCCTGGCCAGATCCCTCCTGCCCTCCACACTCCCATCCAATTTGGTGTCATCTGCAAAGTGACTGATGGAGCACTGGATCCCCTTGTCCAGATCACAGAATCACAGAATAACCAGGTTGGAAGAGACCCACTGGATCGTCGAGTCCAACCATTCCCACCAATCCCTAAATCATGCTCCTAAGCACCTCGTCTACCCTAATCTTAAACACCTCCAGAGATGGTGACTCAACCACCTCCCTGGGCAGACCGTTCCAATGCCTAACCACCCTCTCCATGAAGAATTTTTTCCTAATCTCAAGCCTAAATCTCCCCTGGCGAAGCTTGAGGCCATTCCCTCTCGTCCTGTCCCCTGTCACTTGGGAGAAGAGCCCAGCTCCCTCCTCTCCACAACATCCCTTCAGGTAGTTGTAGAGAGTAATAAGGTCTCCCCTCAGCCTCCTCGAACACAGATAAAGACCTAAACCAGAACTGGCCCAACATTTGATGCCTACCTGGGGGAAAAGGGGAGCGATGACAGGCCCAGTGACCTCCTCCTCACGCTCCAGCTGCACCAGCACCACCACAGGCCCCCCACTGCGTGGAGAGAGCAGAGACCACGAGTCAGGGGTCCCCCATGGAGCTGACACAGTGCCGAGGGGGCCAGCACGGCACTGAAGGGGCCACTGGGGTGCCGAGGGGGCCACACTGCCACATCCCGCCTCACCTGCGGATGCTCTCCTTCTCTACCACCTCGTAGGAGAGCTCGATGTTGGGGTAGCGGTTACAGAACCGAGCGACATCAGCAATCTGGGCATCGGAAAGCTGCAGCAGGGCGTTCCGGTCTTCATCTTCCATCTCCATGATGTCAAAGACGCTCTCGACCCCCTGCAAGGAAGAAGTTTTCAGCCCTGTGGCTCCTCGGGGGGCGAGGGCAGGACTGTGGGGCCTCCCCTCGGCTTTACCTTGTCCGTGCAGCGTTTGATGTGCTCAGAGGTGAAGTGAGGCAGCTGCTTGAGGTAGGAATCCTTCGACCACATGGCCTGCGTCACCATCTGCGCCAGCTCCATGGCAGCCAACGCAGGGCTCAGCCACCCATTGCTGGACAGGACATCCACGCAGGCCTGGATCAGCCGGATCGCCTGGATACGAGGGATGGGGACAGGTTAGAAGAAGGAATGAGAGGTGACAACGTAGACAATGCGAGCAGGTTCCCAGCCGCCCCATGGTACCTTGCTGAGGATCTCCTCGGTGTCTGACTGAAGCTCAGCGCTCAGCTGCATGCGCGACAAGTGAGCCTGCAGCAGGAGGTTGGTCTTGACGTGGGGATCGTTGAATTTGGGGTTGGTCAGCTTATGGGGAACCTTTTGGGACAACTATGAGGAGAAATGGTAAACCCATCAGTGCTTCAGTCCGAAAACACGGCAGTTTCCTTCCCCCAAGCCCACAGGACCCCACGTCTGTCCCCTCCAGCCCCAGATGCACCGCGCTGCCGCTCACCTGCCGCAGCAAGTTGTCCTCATGGTGCCTGATGGGGATGTTCTCATACTCGGCAGCATTGGAGATGATTTCTATCAGCCCTCGCACCTTGGTTTTGGCGTTGAGGGACATGCTGAAGAGCTCTGGGAAAGTCGGAGAGACAGTGGGGTCAGAGAAAAGCAGACAGCATGAAACCCCACAGCACAAGAGAAACCTTCAGGCAGACAACACCCAGCCTTGTGCTAAAGGACAGAGTTTTATGCCTCAGCCACACATGGTGCCTTCTCTCCATCGCTCGTAGTACAAGGAACCACGGAACAGAGAGGAGCAGCAGCTCCTGCCTCTCGCAGGGCCCTTACCGATGGTGGTGTAGTTGATGTAGTAATAGGCAGCGATCATCCCCAGGTTGAGGGGAGCCACGTCCATCTCGTCCTCGATGCTGATGCACTTGGACTGCTCCAGGTCACTGAGGGTCTGTTCCACCAGCTCGGAGAGGTGATCCGAGAGGTGTCTGTGGGACACGCCTGCAGGGAGACCAGCGTTGTGGCAGGGCCCAAACTCCCTGGGACAGGAAAAAGCTGCTCTTGTGAAAGCAAAGCCCAGGGGCAGAGGGGTTGTTCTGGAGAAGAGAAGGCTCTGGGAAGACCTTAGAGCAGCTTCCAGTACGGAAAGGGGCTCCAGGAAAGCTGGGGAGGGACTTTTTAAAATGACATGGAGTGACAGGACACGGAGGAACAGCTTTAAATGGGAAGAGGGAATAATTAGATTAGACTTTAGGGAGAAATTCTTCAATCGTGAGGTTCGGGAGGCCCTGGCCCAGGTTGCCCAGAGCAGTGGTGGCTGCCCCATCCCTGGAGGGGTTCAAGGCCAGGCTGGATGGGGCTTGGAGCCCCTGATCCAGTGGGAGGTGTCCCTGCCCATGGCAGAGGTGAAACTGGATGGGCTTTGAGGTCCCTTCCAACCCAAACCATTCTATGATCCTCCAAGCCTTTATCAATGGGTGCAGAGCCCTCTGTTCACCTTGCAGGTTGTAGTAGTTTGGATTCTGTGTCATCCTGCGGTACAGGAACGTCCAAGTGAGATAGTCCACCGCATCCTGCTTGTTTTCAATGGTTTTGGTGACGATCTCTGCATTGAAGTGATCGTGCATGCAGTGGTCCAGGTGTGACTCCACCGGCAGCGGCTCATAGAGGAATTTCTTGAAGAAATCCTGCATTGGGGCAGAAGTATGAAGGGGTCAATGAACCCCAGCACCTCCAAAATACTGGGGCAGGGCTGTGAGTGAGGGTTATACAGAATCATAGAACCACAAAGTTGGAAAAGACCCTTGAGATCATCAAGTCCAACCGTCCTTGTCCACTACCGTACCATCTCTGAGCACCTCACCTGCCTGTCTTTTAAATCCCTTGAGGGATGGGGACTCCAGCATCTCCCTGAGCAGCCATGCTGGTGCCCAAGAACCCTTTCAGGAAAGAAGTTTTTCCTGATGTCCATCCTGAACCTCCCCTGGTGCAACGTGAAGCTATTTCCGTTCATCTTATCGCCTGTCACTGTGGCGCAGAGCCCAGCACCAACCTCACTACAACCTCCCTTGAGGCAGTTGTAGACAGCGATGAGGTCTCCCCTCAGCTTCCTTTTCTCCAGGCTAAACACCCCCAGGTCCCTCAGCCGCCTCTCAGACCCCTTGTTCTCCAGTTCCTTCATCAGCCTGCCCAAAGCTGGGAGGAGAAATCCGCGTCCCAGGCAGGAGACAAGAGATTTGCAGGTCAGAGACAGTGCCTGGCTCCTCACCCACCTTCTTGGATCCCTGGCACATGATGACACAACGGCCCTCGTCGTCCTGCAGCGGGCGATTCGCGTGGCCCACCATCTGCAGGACATCGTAGATGGGGTAATCCACGTACCTGGGACACGGAGAGAGAGTTAATGAACTCTACAGAAAGCTACCACCGCCCTCCAGCAATTCCCAGCCAGGAGAGGGATAAAGCCAGCCTGAAGGACACCAAGGAAGCCACATCTGGTCTTGCCTGCGGCACAGGACACTCACGCGTGGATTTTGCCATTGTAGTACTGCGTATCCATGATGATGACGAGGTGAGCAGCGATGTTCATACCCCAGCAGAGGCTGCGGGAGGCAACCATCACCTGCACAGCACCTGAATCACAGAATCGCTAGGTTGGAAAAGACCCACATGATCATCGAGTCCAACCTGAAAGAGGAGAAAGGTCTGGGGGTTCTGGGCTGGGGCAGAGGGGTCTTGGTACACAGGGAGGCCCAGGACAGATGGAGAAGGTTAAGATCGCACCCTCCTTGGAACAGGGAGGTAGAGAAGTGAAACAAAGCTTAGCCAAGCTGTTATCTCCAGACTGGGGGCACTGGGGAAAAGGGTTTAGGGGCAGAAGAAGTGGGGCAGCCCCACCCCACTCCGCTCACCGGAGCTGAAAAGCTGCTCCACCACTCGCCGTTCCATGGCTGTCAGCCCCTCGTGCAGGTAGCCCACACCGTTCACCAGCGTCTCCTTCAATGTGTTGTCGTTCAGTTTGTCCAGGTACGGAACCAGGTCCTTCTCGGCACAGTGCAGGAACCTGACGGAAAGAGGGAAAAAGAGAGAAAGATGGGGGAGCTGAGAGAGTGAGAAATGGCGGATCCGCGAGAGAGAGATGGGGGATCCGAGAGAGAGATGGGGGATCCGAGAGCGAGAGAGAGATGGGGGATCCAAGAGAGAGAGAGAGAGATGGGGGAGCCAAGAGAGAGAAATGGGGGAGCAAAACAGAGAGGGGTACAGAGACTGCTGCCAGGCCTAGCAAGCCTGTCCCTTCCTGATGTCACCGCAGACAGCTCATGGGAGAATTCCCCATCACCAGCCCAGCAAGATGGCCAAAACCCTTGTCCCTGCCTCGGTGAGGGGAGGGCCGGGGACCGCAACGCTCTTACCTTTGCCTCTGGACATCCGAGGCGCACGTGGTGAGGATGTTGATGGCCGTGAGGCGCGTCTGCTTGCGGGACGGGACGAAGACAATGACCGGCTTCTTGGGCGAGTGCTTCATGATGGCGTGGTAGACGGGCTTGGCCATGGAAAGCAAGCGAGTCTGCGTGTGGCTGATGTTGAAGCCCTGCAGGGGAAGAGGAGAAGGCAGTGATGCTGTCTGGAGACCAAGCAGAAGAAAAAGGAGATGAGACTGCCCAAAGCCTACCTGGATGTGCAGCTCCAGAGGCACAGGGCGGACATTGGGATGGAAGTTGAAGGTGGAGGTGGCGCTGCAGCCCAGCCAGTGAGCCACGTCCTTGGCGTTGGACAGGGAGGAGCTGAGGGCTACGATGCGGATGGGTCGCTCAATTTGGGAGGAGATGTAGCGCATGCGAGAGCAGATGACTTCCAGCACCGGCTGCAGGTGCAAAAGCGCAGGTTGTAGCAGGAACAGGACGGGAGGCCAAGCTCAACACACCACAGCCACCTCTCCTGGCTGAGCTCTGGCCACATCAGCCCAAATACTCTCACCCACAGAGACCCCAGAGGGCTCCCCTCCTGAGCTTCCCGAAGGATATTATGGAATGGGTTGGGTTGGAAGGGACCTCAAAGCCCATCCAGTCCCACCCACCCCGGCCATGGGCAGGGACACCTCCCACTGGATCAGGGGCTCCAAGCTCCATCCAACCTGGCCCTGAACCTCTCCAGGGATGGGGCAGCCACCCCTGCTCTGGGCAACCTGGGCCAGGGTCTCACTGCCCTCACAGCAAAACATTTCTGTCTAAGATCTCATCTCAAACTCCCCTCTTGCAGCTCAAAACCGTTCCCCTCATCCCATCCCTGCGCTCCGTGATCCAGAGACCCTCTCCAGCTCTCCCACAGCCCCGTTCCGTACTGGAAGGGGCTCTAAGGTCTCCCTGCAGCCTTCTCTTCTCCAGGCTGAACAACCCTAGTTCTCTCAGCCTGTCCTCATACAGGAGGCTGCTCCAGCCCTCGGATCATCTCCGTGGCTCCTCTGAACTCGTTCTGACAGCTCCATGTGCTGAGGAACCCATTGCTGGATGCAGGGCACAATTTAATGGAGTTACATGGCTCTCCTATCCCAGTTCATCCTGCAGTTTGGTGAAACTCTTGGCAGGAACCTGTTGTGAGCAACCAGCCACCCCAAAGCTGCTCTGCGACCCAGACTGAAGACAAGGACAAGCATCGCTGCAATTAGCAGTGCCCTCCTTCCCTCCCAGACGTACCCCGTTTTCGCCCCCAATGAGATGCACTTCATCCACGATGAAGAGGTTGACGTTCTGGACGTTCTTCCGCTGCTTCCAGCGTCGCGAGAGGATGTCCCATTTCTCTGGGGTGCTGATGATGATGTTCCCTTTGCCCAGCAACTTCAGGTCAGTGCTGGTCTCCCCAGTCAGCAAAACTACCTTCTTATTGAGACGCTCCTGGAACTTCTCATACCAGTCCAAGAAGACCTGCCAAAACCACAACGGATGTTTTTGTCAACCCCAAATTGGAGCAAATCCCACCAGATCCCTGAAGAGACACACCCCGCTGGCAGGTTGGCAGCGCGACGGTGTCTCTGCTGCCTCAGAGAGACCACAGTTAATCCAAACACTCTGGAGCCGTCGCCAGGGATATGACAGCAAAGAAGGGATGAGGAAAAACAGAACAAGAGGCAAGGAAGCAAATCTAAGCCAGGGTGAGGCTCCTGCCGGGCTCACCTGCTCTGCCAGCGCCTCCATGGGGGTGATGTACACGCAGCGTCCCTCCGAGTTCTGGAGCAACATGCGCAGGATGGCAAATTCGGCACAAATGGTTTTGCCGCTTCCCGTGGGGGCACCCACAAAGACGTTGTCGTCGCTGTTATAGACCGTGTTGAACACTGGGGAGGGGCAGACAGCACAGAAGAGAATGGTTTGAGTGACATCTCCATGAGCGTCTGCGTCAGGCACATGGTTTAGTATTTGACAGGAATGGTTGGACTTGATGATCCGATGGGTCTTTTCCAACCTGGTGATTCTATGATTCAAAGCTCTAAAATGGGCAGGGAAAACACAGCCAGGACCCAGACACAGAGGAGCTACAGAAAGGGCTGTTTTAAGAGTTTTAGCCCAGGATCCACTGAGGAAAACGGGTCTAGTCTGTCAGAATGGCTTGAAAGGGGGAATTCACCATGCTGGCGACACCCAGGGAGAGAATCGTGCACAGAGCAGCTTTGGTTCACTCCCAACTCCATCCCTACAAGCAGCAGATGGAGAAACTTGGTGCCAGCTGGCTCTGTGAACCTGAGCTGCCATGTGAGCACAGACACGGCTTCCAGGAGCAAAGCCGCTGCTGCCACACGGCCCTGTGCTGGCTGCTTGATATATGTGAGGGATAAATCAAAGAATCATTGAGTGGTTTGGGTTGGAAAGGACCTCAAAGCCCATTCGGTCCTACCCCCTGCCATGGGCAGGGACACTTTACACTGAATCAGGGGCTGCAAGCCCCACTCAACCCGGCCTTGAACTCCTCCAGGGATGAGGCAGCCACCACTGCTCTGGGCAACCTGCTCCAGGGCCTCCCCACCCTCAGAGGAAAACATTTCTTCCCAAGATCTCATCTCAATCTTCCCCCTTTCAATTTAAAGCCATCCCTCCAATCCCATCCCCGCACTCACTGATCAACAGCCCCTCCCCAGCTTTCCTGGAGTCCCTTTCCACACAGAAAGGCTCCTCGAAGGTCTCTCCAGAGCCTTCTCTTCTCCAGGCTAAATAATCCCAATCCTCTCTCAAATCAAAATCAAATAAATATCAAAGATGCTCTGGCCCACAGAGAAAGATCTCAAGCCATCAAACTTCCAAGCCTCAGGGAGGCAGAGGGGACACACTATTTGCTATAGATGTTCCTCAAATACATGAATATACCTAGAAAACATGTTTATGGGACTGTAAGCCCCAAAAGGGCCAAGTCTCACTGTTTGGAAGAGGCGAGCATTAGCGATACCCACCTTGAGTCTGTATGGGATTGAAGAAAGGGAACTTGTCCTGGTAGAGGCTCTCGAAGGCGCTGTTCCGCAGAGCTGACACAGGCAGCGGCTGCAGATCCAGCAGCTCAGTCGGAGGAGGGTACTTCTCAGGGAGGATCAGGTGACGAAAGGAAACGGGCAGCTGGGTCTCACAGGCTGTCAGACACAGGAAAAGACATTTTAATCTAAAAAGTATTCCAAGGGTTTCATCTCTGAGCTCCCTCTGCCAGTGGGATCCCCAGCCCTGCTGCCACTTGGATGTCAGGAATCACAGTGCTACAGTCTTTATCCATGACCTGGATGAAGGCATCAAGGGCACTCTTAGCAAGTTTGGAGATGACACTAAGCTGGGTGGAAGCTGGATCTGCTGGAGGGTCGGGTAGCTCCAAAGGGATCTGAACAGGCTGGATCCATGGGCTGAGACCAACGGGATGAGGTTTAACAAGGCCAAATGCCGGGTCCTGCACTTGGGGCACAACAACCCTGAGCAGCTCCAGACTAGGAGAAGCCTGGCTGGAAACTGCCTGGAGGAGAAGGACCTGGGGGTGTTGGTTGAACATGAGCCAGCAGTGGCCCAGGTGGCCAAGAAGGCCAATGGCATCTTGGCTTGGATCAGAAACAGCGTGGCCAGCAGGTCCTGGGAGGTTCTTCTCCCTCTGGACTCGGCACTGGTGAGGCCGCTCCTCGAATCCTGGGGTCAGTTCTGGCCCCTCAGCACAAGAAGGATTCCGAGGAGCAGCTGAGAGAGCTGGGGGTGTTTATCCTGGAGAAGAGGAGGCTGAGAGGAGACCTCATTGCTCCTACCTGAAGGGAGGTTGTGGAGAGGAGGGAGCTGGGCTCTTCTCCCAAGGGACAGGGGACAGGATGAGAGGGAATGGCCTCAAGCTCCACCAGGGGAGATTCAGGCTGAACATCAGGAAAAAATTTTTCACGGAAAGGGTCACTGGTCCCTGGGAGAGGCTGCCCAGGGAGGGGGTTGAGTCACCTTCCCTGGAGGGGTTTAAGGGACGGGTGGACGAGGTGCTGAGGGACATGGTTTAGTGATTGATGGGAATGGTTGGACTCAATGATCCAGTGGGTCTTTTCCAATCTAGTGATTCTGTGACTCTATGAGAGGGAAGGACCCATCCACTTTGACCCCAAGGAGAAGCAAGGTGCTCCCGGCGGATGAGACTCACAGAGCCAGCGGTCAGAGACCACACGGATGAAGTATTGTGGGGGAAGTGGCTCAAAGACGGGCACGAAGAAGGTGACAAGGTGCTCGTCCTGCGCATACTTGGCTTTCAGCAGGAAGTACTCGTGGTGCAGGATCACTTCGCTGTCCACATCCTCCACAAGGATCCAGAAAGCTTCAGATGAACCATGCACCTGAGAGCAAGCACAGCTTCCAATGAGAGTCCTGGTCCCCTTTTCCAGCTCTCCTGGAGCCGAACACCAGCTCTCCCACAGCAATCCTGCCCCCTCCTGCCCCCAGCACGGCATTTAGCCCAGCAATACTGAGCTGCACAGCTCACCTTCTCATCCCATTGGAAGTCGGGAGCAATAGTGAGCTCTACTTTCAGGGTGGAGCGGGTAATAGGCTGCAAGTGGACCGAGAGCTCCAGCTTTGGAAAGAGATGAACGTATTTGTGGATCGTCTTGCCCATCTTGGGCATTCGGATCAGTTCTCCTGCAACAGAAAAGCAGCGCCGTCAGGACAGACAGACAGCAGCGTGACCCACAGCTCCCAGACCAAATCATCCTCAGTATCGGGGCCAGCAAGTGCCAGGACAAAGCTTCTGCTCTCCTTTTACGCTGGACATTAGGAAAAAATTTTTCACAGAAAGGGTCATTGGGCACTGGAACAGGCTGCCCAGGGAGGGGGTTGATTCACCTCCCCTGGAGGGGTTTAAGGCACGGGTGGACGAGGTGCTGAGGGGCACAGTTTAGTGTTTGATAGGAACAGTTGGACTCGATGATCCAGTGGGTCTCTTCCAACCTGGTTATTCTATGATTCTGGCTGTACCAGTTCTGCTCCTTCCATCAGATAGGAGAAAGCCCCCAGTTTCAGACAATCATAGAATCATTGCCTTGGAAAAGCCCTTTAAGATCATCAAGTCCAACCATAAACCCAGCACTGCCAACTCCACCACAAAACCATGTCCCTAAGCGCCACATCCACACGGCTTTTCAATCCCTCCAGGATGGTAGAGGACAAAGAGGCGGACGCTTCTCCCAGCCACGTCTGCCTGTGTATCTGTACCTATTTCGTTATGGTTCAAGTCGTACAGCCGCTCGAATGGGAAGTTCTTCTTCTCAATTTTCTTCACCACTTCCTCAGGGAGCTTCTTGAACTGGCGCAGAGGACACATGGACTGCCACCTGCAGGGACACCGCGCCGTGAGACAACCAAAGACACAGAGACGAAGCCAGAAAACATGCAGGAGCTCCCTTACACCCTGCCAGGCATCAGCCCTCTCCTTCCCAAACACCACAGACTCAAGCCAGGCTGCTCTGAAGAATCTCACCCAGGCTGCAACCAGAAAATACTCCCAAGATCTCACTTACATCCGCTTGTCAATCATCTTGCAGAGGTTAAGGGTCTTGTCCGTGAGCTGGGCCCAGCCACGGTTAAGGACGATCTCGAAGATGGCGCGCATCAGCCGCCCGGCAGACTGGGGGGACACAAAGCAGAGCTCAGAGCTTGGCTGCCACCATCACATTCTGATTTTCCTCTTTCCAAGCCATTTTCCTGCCCAGCCACCCAGGCTGGAAGGAACCTTCTAAGCCTCACCCAGTCCAAACCCCTGCTGTGTGCAGGTACAACTGTCACTGGACCAGGCTGCTCTGAGCTGTGTCCAACCTGACTTTAAATGTTTCCAAGGAAGGGGCACCCAGGACTTCTCTGGCTAACCCGGTCCCATGTCTCACCATCCTCAGTGTAAAAACATCTTCCTTATATCCAACCTAAATCTCCCCTCTTTCAACCTAAAACCATCACCCCTTTTCCTTGGGGAAAGGCTTTCCCCACCTTTCCACTAAGTCCCTTTTTTAAGTATTGAAGGTACTTCCAGGTCCTTCATCCCAAACACCTACAGGTGGAGCAATTACTTGATTTTCAACCCTGGGAACTTGGCCTTTGCAGTAGATGAATGAGGGTATGAACAAGGCTACGCTGTATTTCTCTTGTGCTGAATTATTTGATTACAAACTGGAGACTCCAATGAAGATCTCATTAAGACCTTCTCACCACTCACAGCTCTGGTTTTTCAAAGACACTCATGACCACAAACTCAGTCTCCCAGTCTGAGACTCAGCTGCGCACACTCCAGTTCCATCTACGCAGGAAGAAAGAGGCCACAGTCCTGTTGCCTCACTTACCTGGGTAACGTAGACCATGTCTGCCATGAGAGCAAATCCTTCCAGCTTCAGCTGGGAGATGAAGGCCTGCAGGAGGACGTTGATCTGGGGAAGAAGAACAGAGAGGCTCTCACCCTCTAAACCAGCACCTGATCCCAGTGGGACAGAAGCGTTTGGCAGAGACTGACTGTCCAGTGCCGCAGGACAATGCACTCAACCAGAGACGAGAAGCATTTGTAGCTCTTCCAGCACCTCCAACCCAGTCCAGGATGTCCCACAAAGGGCCAAGAACAGAAATCCCACCCCAGGGAAAGCGTTCACTGTGACAGCTCTCTCCCAAGAATCACTGCTTCACTCAAGACAGGCAGAGAATCCCCTCGAGGAGGCCGGCGGGGCTCACCTTGGCACTGGGCTCCTCTATGCTCTCCTTCACCGGGATGGGAACTCGCTCCAGCAACTTCTGAAGCTCAAGCTTCTCCTCCTGCAGAAAACCAAGGCAGGAGGGATGAGAATGGACCCTCACAGGGCATTCTGCATCTTCCTCTGCAGCACCAAGACTGGCGCCTTGGGGCTGTCTCAATCGGTACAGGCGTCTGGCTCCGTACCTCCCTCACGGTGATGTTCCGGAACTCCGAGGACAGCGAGAAGACCCGAAACAGCTCAATTTCACTCAGGGTGGGTTTCAAGAGCTGATTGTACGTTTGCATGGTCTCGTTGGTGATGTAGTAATGGCTGGCAATGCGGCCCAGCTCCGTCACCTGCCATGAGGACAAAAGCCAGCGTGAAGACACAGAAGGACACCCAGCGCTCACAGCACAGAGAGAAGATGCTGAACAGAAACTGGGCCACAGCAGCACCTCCAGACAAGCCAAGATTAAACTCTCTGGCTACAAATCACCCAGGAAAGCTGCTTCACCCAATACACAACTCCACACATCGCAGCCTACTCGCTTTCAATCTCACTGCCTCCGAGGCAATGAAAAGGTAACAGGAATGTGAATTTGTTTTGGAGGCAGCAGGATACACACAGCGACGAGGGTCAAGTTCTACACCCGCACCCTCTATGCCAGCAAAGATCTCTGGAATCACAGACGTGCACAACAGCATGTTGGAGTGATGCCACATTCCCTGCAACCCGTATTTAATCAGGGAGATGCCTCTTGCATCCTTCCCTTCAGCCAGGGGATGTTTCCATCCAGCTCTGCTTGGTCACAGCAGCTTTCCCAGCTCCATCCTCACCTGGAAGTTCCCAGTCTTCTTGTCGTACTTCACCAAGTTGTTCTTATCCAACATGAGGGCTGCGGTGTGAACCAGGTCCAGGCGGCGCTGGTCCAGCAGCGGATCCCCCTTCAGGTCATCGTGGGATATTCCGTAGAGAGTCGGGGAGCGCAGCATCCGGATGTACAGGTAGGTATAGCCCAGCCAGTTCACAGCATCCTGAGGGAACACCAATGCATCCTAAGAGCCGAGGAACGTGCCTCGTGGCAGCAAGGGCAATACTCCAGCTCGGAGACCAGTGCTCCCAGCACCAGCAGAGCACAAACAACCACAGAATCACAGAATCATTAGGGTTGGAAAAGCCCTCTAAGCTCATCCAGTCCAACTGTCAGCACAGCCAGCTCCACACCGACCAAACCATGTTCCGAAGTGCCACGACTACATGTTCTTTGAAGCCCTCCAGGGATGGAGACACCACCACTGCCCTAGGCAGCCTGGTTCAGGGCTTCACCACTCTTTCCATAAAGAAATCCTTCCTGATATCCAATCTTAACCTCCCCTGGTGCAACTTGAGGCCATTTCCTGAGAAGTCAACGTCAAAGCAAGAACTTGGAAGCCCAGCGGTGCCACACACAACTCTTCTCCCAGAAAAATATTAAGGAATTAAAGACCAAAAAACCCCACACTCCACACGTGGACCTTTCCCCAGCGTCCTCCTCCACATGGAGAATCCTCTCTGGTCTGAATTACAGAAGCATCTACCCACGTGCCTAAAACACCAGTCAGCCTTACAGGCTGGCAGTTCTCATGGCTCCCCTTCCAGATCCCTTAAGAATTTTCTCTCCAGGCACCAAACTTTTCAAGTTTCTTTGCTTCCATACGACGACGGCCTCTTTCCCCAACACCAATTACCCTTCCGCCCCTGCAATTCCCCCCAGCACTCTGGGTACAACAAATCGCATACAGACATGGAGAAAGCAACGATTCACACTTGCCTTTGCGTTCTGGACGTTGCCGAGCACGGCTTCTGCATTCAGCATGTCTGGGAGCTTCGACACCATCTGACTTTCAATGGGGAGCTGCTGGTTGAGCAGGGACAGGTAATACTGCAGCTCGCCATGGGATGTGATGAGGATTCCCTCTCCTTTGGTATCGTACTGAGGCCTCCCGGCACGCCCGAGCATCTAAGAAACAAGAAAGCAAGGTCAGCAAAACATAAAAGCTTTTAGCTTGGCAGTTTCTCCTTGCTGCCATGTCCTGGGGCTTTACTGCCAGACTGCTCAGTCTGCTGCTATTTCGAGCTGGCAGGAGATGCACAGAAATATCTCTGAGTGAGGTACTGGGAGAAGAATCATTTCTCTGCTCTCCTGCCGCTCTGTTTCTCCTGTGCCCTCACAGCAGGGTTGAGACAGAGCAGCTGAGACAACCTGAAAGCAGAGAACAGGGAGCAGCCGCGCTGAGAAAACACAAAAGCAAACCCCAAATGTGCCTCAGCGGGGAAGGAAAAACCCTGCCCTGGGTCCTGGCGGGACCTTTGTTATCAGAACTTCACCTGCAGGATGTCCAGAGCCCCCAGCTCGGTCCAGCGCCCCTTCTCAGGGCTGTAGACCTGTGTCCCCTTGATGATGACGGTGTGAGCAGGGAGGTTTACGCCCCAGGCCAGCGTGGCTGTAGAGACCAGCACCTGCAGGAGCAAAAGAGCCGTCAGAGCCAGGCAGAAGCCTCTTCCTAGGAATAGAAGGAATTTGGAATGCTGGTCTTGATATCAGAGACACGCACGAAAGGGACAAAGCCTGAGAAGTCACTGTCTCAACAGCTCAGAGACAGGGCAGATACACAGTAAGATCTTTGCCCAAATTTTCCTGCTCACCCCAAGAAAATCCTTTGCCTTCTGTTTATGACACAGCCAGGAAAGCACTCAAATGAGGTTTTGCCAAAGTGGCAACTGTGGAGAACAGACCTCTGGCTTTAGACACTCAGCTAGTCCTCATGGAGAAGTTTTTTCCCCTCTCTGCTCCTGGTCACATGCTTTTAGTTTCTATTCTTTACCCAAAAATCAAGGCTGCCTTCATCGGGTACCAGCTTCAGGAGAGCAGGATGGGGGTTGGCTATGCTTGATCCTATCAAAACACGGCTCAAGTGTTACTTGTGACACACCCACCCCAGACAAATACACAGCTGCTCCTGGGAAGCAAAGCTCACCTGAATGTGCTTGTCAGCAAACAAATCCTCCACCAGCGTCCGGTCCACGCGCGTCATCCCAGCGTGGTGAATGGCAAAGCCGTAAGGAAGGAGATCTTTCAGCTCCAAGTTCTGCAGCAGAAACATAACCAGCTCTAGGTTTTCTACCCAAGCCAAGTAGACCATGGAGAAACAAATCAACCGAACAACCCCACGCAACGCTACAAGCTTGAGGAAGAGCGGCTGGAGAGCTGCTTGGAGGAGAAGGACCTTGGGGTGTTGACTGATAGTTGGCTGAACGTGAGCCAGCTGTGGCCCAGGTGGCCAAGAAAGCCAATGGCATCAGCCATGGGGTGGCCAGCAGGAGGAGAGAAGGGATTGTCCCCCCTGGACTTGGTGCTGGTGAGGCTGCACCTTGAACCCTGGGTTCAGTTTTGGGCCCCTCACTCCAAGAAGGACATTGAGGGGCTGGAGCGCGTCTGGAGAAGGGAATGGAGCTGGGGAAGGGTTAAGAACACACATCTCATGGGGAGCAGCTGAGGGACCTGGGGTTGTTTAGTCTGGAGAAAAGAAAGCTGAGGGGAGACCTCACTGGTCTGTACAACTGCCTGAAAGGAGGTTGTAGCGAGGTGGGAGTTGGTCCCTTCTCCCTGGGAGACAGTAACAGGACAAGGGGAAATGGCCTCAATATACGCTAGGGGAGATTTAGGTTGGATATCAGGAGGTATTTCTTCACTGAAAGGGTTCTCCGGCACTGGAGGTGGTTCAGTCACCATCTCTAGAGGGGTTTAAAAGACGAGTAGATGTTTTATGTGGGGACACAGTCTGGTGGCAGACTGAGCAGGGCTGGATTAATGGTTGGACTCGACAACCTTAAAGGTCTTTCCCAACCAAAACCACGCTATGATTCCAAACCCTCGAGGAAAAGCTCCAGAACGGCACCAAACTGGCGGCACCGCTGTAGCTGCTCTCGCTGTGTCAGAACTGTTACCTTGCACTGCTCAGCTTCAGTCCTCAGGACCTCAGTGGAGGCTGAGCCCTCCCGCAGGAAGAGGCCCAGGGTGTCTTTCTCCAAGCACATGTCCCTGATGGCCCGGGCCGTCTTCCCGGTCTCCTTCCTGGAGTGTACAAAAACCAGCACCTGTTAAACAAGAGAGGAATCACTACAGCTGCAGCTAGCAAAGATGCTTGACCCAGCCTGATCCTCATCTTCAGGGTGGGATGAGACAGAGCTTGGGATCTAAGAACTCCCTCATCCTAAAAGATGAGATCCTGGGAAGAAATGGCTTATGCTGAAGGTGGGGAGGCCCTGGCCCAGGTTGCCCAGAGAATCAGTGGCTGCCCCATCCCTGGAGGTGTTCAAGGCCAGGTTGGATGGGGCTTGGAGCAACTGATCCAGAGGGAGGTGTCCCTGGCAGGGGGGGAACTGGATGGGCTTTCAGGCCCCTTCCAACCCAAACCATTCTATGATTCTATAAAGACAGGATAGATATTTATCAGACAGCTGGCACAGAGAGAAAACCTGTGCTCCTTCCTCTCCCAGCTGCCATCAACTACCCAAACCCACCTTCTCCACTGCAGCAACAGCAACTCGGCAGAGTCCCGCCAGCAGCAGACAATAAGAAGGATTAAGTGCATCAGGAACAAGAAAACTAAGTATCAAACCTGGTTCTTTCCAGCATGCTCCATAATCTTCTCATAAACAATCTCATTCATTATCTGGAAGCGTTTAATTGCTTTCTTCTCTGTAATACCCACGTAGGTCTGCTCTAGGGGCACTGGGCGGAAGCTACAAGGGAAAAACAGAGTCCATAAGAGATCAGAAGAAAGGAGCAACCCTGGTCCTGTCAAAAGACATCTCGTATCGTGTGCTACCAAGTTCAATCGCTTCCTTTGTGCCTTAATTCTCTCTGAGATTTGACAGCTCCAGTTCTGCCCGATTAGATTAAGCAGCAGGAGACAGCAACACGTATTCCTATCTCCTGGAATCCATTTGCTATGCACACGCTCAGGGAGCAAAAATGGTGTTTCAGAAATAACCTTAATCCTATTTTAGGCTTCCCTCAAACAGCCCGTGCAGCAGACAGGCACAGCAGAGCTTTTCTGCCCTCTGTAAAGTATCATCTCAAAAACAGGACAGCACAGGAACCCCAGCACACGCTGGGGCTGTATTAAACAGCTCTAGTCCTGGCCATGCATTTAAAAGCACATCTAAAAGCAAATAAATGCACTTTAAGAGAAGGCAGAAGGTCCAGCGAGACCCCGGTGCCATCTGAGAGACAAACACAGGAGGCAGATCTTGGCCAGGTCTCAACAGCCACCCAGTTCCTCATCGTAAAGATCAGTACCTGTTATCAAAATAGAACAAGCCTTTGGCTGGGTCCACTCTCAGGAACGTAGCCACATCCTCGTAGTTGGGGAGAGTGGCGCTCAAGCCAACGAGCCTCACGTCCTCCTGAGTCATCTCAATGTTGCGGATGGCTCTGGCCACCAGAGACTCCAGGACGGGTCCTCGGTCATCATGCAGAAGGTGTATCTCATCCTAAAGAGGGGAAGCAAGAAGAGTTAGTTATCCCTGCTCCAAACCTGCTCTATTTACCCATATCTGGGTTAGTTTCTTGGCAGATCTCCGTGCATGGACTGAGGCAAAGTGCTCACTGCTTAAAGCCCAAATCTCTCCCCACCGAGCACCACAGACGTCTTGCTGCCTGGAGGAGAAGGACCTGGGGGTGTTGATTGACAGCGACTGAACATGAGCCAGCAGTGGCCCAGGTGGCCAAGAAGGCCAACGGCATCTTGGCTTGGATCACAAATGGAGTGACCAGCAGGTCCAGGGAGGTTCTTCTCCCTCTGTACTCGGCCCTGGGGAGGCCGCTCCTCGAATCCTGGGGTCAGTTCTGGCCCCTCAGCACAAGAAGGATGTTGAGGCTCTGGAGCGAGTCCAGAGAAAAGCAACGAAGCTGGTGAAGGGGCTGTAGAACAAGAGGAGCGGCTGAGAGAGCTGGGGGTGTTTAGCCTGGAGAAGGAGGCTGAGGGGAGACCTCATTGCTCTCTCCAACTACCTAAAAGGAGGTTATGGAGAGGAGGGAGCTGGGCTCTTCTCCCAAGGGATGGGGGACAGGACAAGAGGGAATGGCCTCAAGCTCCACCAGGGGAGGTTCAGGCTGAACATCAGGAAAAAAATTTTCACGGAAAGGGTCATCGGGCACTGGCAGAGGCTGCCCAGGGAGGGGGTTGAGTCACCTTCCCTGGAGGGGTTTAAGGGACAGGTGGACGAGGTGCTGAGGGACATGGTTTAGTGACTGATGGGAATGGTTGGACTCAATGATCCAGTGGGTCGTTTCCAACCTAGTGATTTTATGATTCTATGATTCAACCGCTAAGGCAAGTTCAGGAACTGCAGTGCTAGAAGACCCAACATTCATCCTCACCCTCCACCCCTATGCCAGGGCTTTGCTGGCACTGGTGCTGCTCACCAGGATGACCAGCCGCACCAGCTGGGTGTAGGTGCGTTCTCCTCCCTTGCGGGTGATGATGTCCCACTTCTCCGGGGTGCAGACGATGATCTGGGTAGCGCTGATTTCCTCCTTGCACAGCTGGTGATCCCCCGTCAGCTCTGCCACGTTGATGCCGTAGGTCGCCAGGCGCTACAAGAGAGCCCACAGGCAGTTAACGTCGGATAAACGCACGTCCCCTGGGGCAGTGTTAGAGCAGGGCAGCCCCAAGACATGGAATCATGGCATGGTTTGGGTTGGAAGGGACCTCAAAGCCCATCCAGTCCCACCCCCACCATGGGCAGGGACACCTCCCACTGGATCAGGGGCTCCGAGCTCCATCCAGCCTGGCCTTGAACCCCTCCAAACTCATCCTCTCCTCACAAGCTCCTGCCAGCACTCACATCTTTCTGCAAGCCTGACATCACGAAGCCACCATGATAAAGCTCATCTTCCCCAACCTACAGCTCAAGCAGCGTAGGCCCAAACCCCTCCTTACCTTCCCAAAGCTGCCCACCATCTCCTGCACCAAGGACCTCATGGGTGCGATGTAGATGATCTTGAAATCGTCCACGTTGATGGTTCCGTCGATATTAATGTGCTTCCCTATTTCTCTCAACATGCACATGAGAGCCACATTTGTCTTCCCGGCACCCTAGAACACAGGCAGAACCAATCCCATCAAATTCCTGTCCTCCCCAGGGTAAATATTGACCCACAGCACCAACTTTTTTCACCCAAACAAATCGTACTTGTGGCTTCCCCATCACCAAGGGCCCGAATTCTGGGATCCTTACCGTGGGAGCACACAGCAGTAAGTTCTCATCCGACTCCAGTGCAGCACGGTAGAGCTTGCTCTGGATACGGTTCAGTGTTTTAAACCCCTCGAATCCAGCCTGAGCGTATTTGGGCAACTTCTCCACGGAAACCAGTTGCTGCAAAGGGAAAAACATCAAGCTCAAGGCCTTTGTTTCAGTACCTCGCGGGCTGCAGGGCATATGTGAGACCCTGGGGAGCAGAGCACGGTCATGTTGTCTCCAGATGGCCAGAAGGGAAGCCCTGTGCCCACGGAGCACGTTTAGAAGAGATCAAATTAGGCTCATTAGTCAGCCCATTCGCTCTGAGGAGTACAAACCATGGCTGGCTGCACCACCAAAAAAGCAAAACCTCCCCAGGTTCTCCTGATGGGATAGATCAAACCACGCTTCTGCTGCCAGCAATGATCAAACAGGGCGATTTATCACTTGACATATGATGAATCAGCCCAATCTCTGCCCACGCTGCAGAGCACAGCGAGGCAGGAGCAGATGCGGAGCTAAAGGCTCAGCAAAGCAGCTAAATGGGGTAGGGGAGCCCCGAGATCGAAACCACCAGCGCAGGATATGCATTCCAGAAGTGAGAAATGGAAATCGGGAGCCTTCTTGAGCCACGTGAAATCTCTTAGCTTAAAATAGCGATTCTTCAAGAAGTCTAAGAAGGTGTTACAGCCACGTCAGAGCTCGCTGAGTCCCAGGGACTCTCTGTCACAATATTAGCATCAACTCAAGAATTACAGAATGGTTTGGGTTGAAGGGACCTTTAAAGCTCTCCCGGCCCACCAGCTGCCATGGGCAGGGACACATCCCACTGGATCAGGGGCTCCAAGCCCCATCCAGCCTGGCCCTGAACCCCTCCAGGGACAGGGCAGCCACCCCTGCTCTCGGCAACCTGGGCCAGGGCCTCCCCACCCTCACAGGAAAACATTTCTTCCTAAGATCTCATCATAATCTCCCTCTTGCAGCTCCTGGTCCTGAGGCAACAACTCCAGCTAAAAAGTCTGTCTCCATCTTTCCTGCAGCCCCTTTCCATACTGGAAGCTGCTCTAAGGTCTCCCCAGACCTTAGTTCAGCCTTCTCTTCTCCAGGCTGAACAACCCCAGCTCTCCCAGCCTGTCCTTGTTTGGGAGGTGCTCCAACCCTCAGATCATCTCCGTGGCCTCCTCTGGACTCGCTCCAACAGCTCCAGGTCCTTCCTGTGCTGAGGACTAAAGAACCAGATGCAGGGCTCCAGGTTTGGTCTCACCAGAGCAGAGCAGAGGGGCAGAATCCCCTCCCTCGCCCTGCTGGTCCCTCTGCTCTGGATGCAGCTCAGGACACCATCGGTTTCTGGCCTGCAAAGGCACATTGTTGGCTCAAGCTGAGCTTTTCATCCACCAGCAGACCAAGTCCCCCCCATGGCTGCGCCAAATCCATTCTTTGCCCAGCCTGGATTCGTGTCTGGGATTGCTCCGACCCAGGCGCAGGAACCTCATGAGGTTCACAGAGGCCCAGCTCTCCAGCTTGTCCAGGTCTCTCTGGATGCCATCCTATCCCCTGGGTGTCAACTGCATCACTCCACTTGATACCATCTACAAAGTTGCTGTGAGTGCCCTCAATCCCACTCTGTCGCTGATGAAGATATTAAACAGCACCGGTCCCAGTCCACACCCCCGAGGGACACCACTCGTCACTTATCTCCATCTGGGCATCAAACCATTCGCCACCACCCTCCGGATGCGACCATTCAACCAGTTCCTCATCTGTTCAACAGTCCATCCTTCAAATCCAGTTCAGAGAGAAGGATGTGGTGGGCAACGGCATCAGAGGCCCCACAGAGGTTCAGACAGACGACATCTGTCACCCAATCACCCACCACACCTTGTGAAAGCAAGTGGGACAAAGCAGGTCACCTACTTCTTCAGCGCCGAAGGGCTTTGGCTTCAGGGCTGGCACATGCACCTCCTCATAGCCCTTGCGCTGCCTGCGGAAGGAGCCGTCGGGGAGCTGGCATCGCTTGTTGGCCATGAAGTGACTGCCTTGGGCAAACACCAGGTCCTCCAAATCCAACACCTGCCGGGGAGCCAGGGCCTGGAAACAACAAAAGGGTTAGAGAACAACCTTCTCCTGCTTTTTCACCCCAGGATGGAAGGAAAAGCAACTGCATCCAACTGGGAAGTGCCTCTGGAGCACATCAGGGGCTTCAATCCTGATCTTCCTCCACATGCCACACCCAGTATTGTTTTTGCCATTACTGGGGATGCTTGTCAGAAGGGCCAAGAACAGGTGATTCCAAAGAGTCTTACCTCTCCCCCTTGGTCCAGATCCATGGTCTCCAAGTCAGTATCCATCCGGGACTGACGAACACGCTCCCGCCGAGAGCGTTCCTCCTGGGCAAAGAAATGAGAATTCAGCCCTGGAAAAGAGCTAGCGAGCATCCTCCATGGACTGGCAGGCTCAGCTCCGCACCCTCCTCAAAACCACAGATGCCAAACTGGCCCCTTGCATCAACACAGAATCATGGAACGGGTTGGGTTGGAAGGGACCTCGAAGACCATCCAGTTCCACCCCTGCCATGGGCAGGGACACCTCCCGCTGCATCAGGAGCTCCAAACCCCATCCAGCCTGGCCTTGAACCCCTTCAGCGATGGGGCAGCCACCACTGCTTTGGGCAACCTGGGCCGGGGCCTCCTCACCCTCACAGCAAAACATTTCTTTCTAAGATCTCATCTCAATCTCCCCTCTTGCAGCTCAAAACCGTTGCCCCTTGTCCTTTCCCTGCATTCCTTAATCAGGAGCCCCTCCCCAGCTTTCCTGGAGCCCCTTTCCATACTGGAAGCTGCTCTAAGGTCTCTTCAAAGACTTCTCCAGGCTGAACAACCGCAACCCTCTTAGCCTGTTTGGGAGGTGCTCCCACCCTCAGATCATCTCTAGCTCTCATAACCAGGGTTTTTTCCATGCCAGAAATATGGCATTAGTCCTCCCCAAATCAGTGACAGAACTGGTCTCATTAAAAGGCTGAGCAGAGCTAATCCTGCATGGCCTTAAACCCCCCCGAGTGCCACATTCCAGGTAAGTGGGAGCTGATTGGAGGTGACCAGGGTGTTTGATCACAGTGAACCTCACGTCAAGGAGGCCCAGAGCTGAAGTGATGCTGTGACAAGACAGCTAACGCCAGCTTAAAATGTGAAACTTGCAGATAGTGACATTTTCCTGGGAAAGCAGGCACCCGAGTGACTCAAAAATAAGAAGTGGTAAATATTTCGCCCTCTCAGCTGAGTCTCAGCCGTCACCTAAGCAACATCTCCCACGGTTTCAAGATCCCAGCTGAGTCAGCAGGCTCCTCTCCTCTCTCACGAACAGCAAATAAAACACACAGCCCTGTGGCGACCGCAGACGGCAGCAATGATCCCACAATCCCTCCCCTCATCCTGCCTGAGGTTCCCTCCAGCCTCACCCGGATGAGATCCTCCTTCTCTGTCTCGTGCAGCTGATACAAGAACTTGGACAGCTCGGGATCTGCTTCCATCTTCCCCATGATGCGTTCTTTCTCAGCTTCGCTTTGCGCGCTGGCCAGCAAAGTGCAGTACAGGACTGACGAGAGAAAATTACGGGATGGCAGACGGGTTACGGGTTGAAGCAAAGGAAAGGAGCAAAAAACAAGGGTCTGAGGTTTGCAAAACACCAACAGCAGTTACGTAGCCTTGGGTTGTGCTAGAATCACATTGGAACAGCAGGGAAAGACAAGGTGGGATGATTCAAGGGAACATCACTCACTCATCATCCGGTGCTGCCGCAGGACTTTGATGAAGTCGAAAGTGTTAAAGCCCAGGAGAAGAACAAGCTGGTTCTCACACTCCCGGTCATCGCTGGCAGTCTGGGAGGAGAAGAAACGAGGAATGACCGGTTACTTTTGCACCCAGAGAACACAAATCCCTGCTCTGCTCAGAACTTGAGTGGAACTGAACAGCAGCTCCACGCCAGACTTGGTACCCAAGGCAGACAACAAACCCCATCCTCTCCAACTCCCCTTCTTCCCCAGTGGCCACACCGAGTGCACATAAGCACCAGCAGGCAAACAGACCCAATTTACAACGTTCTCCCAGCAAACGCTGACAAAACCCCAATCATCTTTCCCTTAGAAGAAAATCTCTGTGAATTAAGACCTAGCCCAGTGCTCATCTATCCGGCTGATGAACATGGTGCATCCACAACTGCATTTAATGGTTTTGTTTGAAAAAAACAGAGGTAACCAGTTGTTGGGGCAAACTCCTGTCTTCCAGACAGACCAAGAGGGTGGCAAATCAGGTGGCCACTAACCTTCAAGATCTCCAGCACCTCATCTGCCTTCTTCTGGGAAACAATGGCATCGTCGTAGAAGCGGCTCAGCTGCCGCTGGAGCCAAAAGGCGTCGATGTCTCGAGGATGCAGATCCTTCTTCTTGGAACTCATGAGCTCCCCCGATGCCACAAGCTTAAGGAAAACCCACAAAAATGTCATCTTCCTCTAAGAGGAAAGCAGGGACACAAGCTCTGGGCTGTGGAGCAAGCTCATGAGGCCTCTCTCTGCCCGCAGGAGGCAGAGAACCAGCAGATGCAACCTCGCAGCTGACAGACCCATGAATTCATTAACGCTCATTTTGACCTCCACCAGACAACAGCTTTCGCCTGCTCTCCACCCACAAGTGATCTCAACACCATTGACAGGACCCCTAATGAGACAACCCCACCACCACGTTTCACGTCTTCTGCAGCGACTCACGTTGGCCGAGAGGGTGCAACGGACAACAGCCTCGTCCCCCTCCATGTCATCGTCAGATGCCTCGTCACGCACTTCACCATAAATGTCCTCATCGCCTTCCTGTCAAAAGGAATCATTCCAGTAAGCGGCTTTTGCCGACATCAAAGAGTAGCTTTTCCTTGACAGGAATGAATAATCTGGCAAGTCGTTCCTGAGGGGAAATGGCCTTCCTTGTGCTTTTCACAGGAACACACACTGCTGCTCAGGTAAAGGACCATGTGATTGGATTATTTCTACTCTACAGGGAGGCTTTGCCAACGACTCCTCTGACAAAATCTCGTGTTTATCTCTCTTATCGTTCCCTTAGCCTCTTCCAGGGATCATTTCTATGAAACACATCCAGCCAGCGCATTTCAATTCCTCTCTTCCTCCCAATCTGTCAAGTTTCCCCACGAGATCTAAATATCACCATCTGTTTTCCATCCTCCTGACTCATGCTAAGCCTTGGATTAGCAGGATGATCAACAAATCCTCCCCGAGCCAGGAAATGGCATCTAAAATAATCCAGCTTCTTCTTCCAGGCAGAGACATCCCAGCCCAAGCTAATCACAGAATCACAGAACAGTTTGAGTTAGAAGGGACCTCAAAGCCCACCCAGTTCCACCTCCTGCCATGGGCAGGGACACCTCCCACTGGATCAAGGGCTCCAAACCCCATCTAACCTGGCCTCACTGCGAAGAATTTCTTCCTAATGTCTAATATAAATCTCTGCCTTCCAATTTAAAACCATCTCCCCTCATTCTATCACTTCAGACCCTTGTAAAAAGCCCCTCTGCAGCTTTCCTGCAGCCCCTTTCCACACTGGAAGTTGCTCTAAGGTCTCCACAGGCTGAATGACCCCGACTCTCTCAGCTTGTCCTAACAGCAAAGGAGCTCCAGCCCTTGGATCGCCCCTATGGCCTCTTCTGGACCCATTCCAACAGATCCATCTCCTTCTTACATTGGGGATTCCAGAACCGGACACAAGATTCCAGGTGGGGTCTCACGAGGAGCAGAGGAGGAGAATCCCCTCCCTCAGCCCGCTGGCCTCACTTCTTCAGAAGCAGCCAATACCCACTTCCCAATGTGACTAAGTAAATTGGAACAAACGCGATCCCTGTGGAGCAGCTTGCAGCAAGGGGCAGAGGTTCTGCCACCAGCCTGCAACCTCTGATCTTGTACCTCCTCATCCGACTCGAACTGCACGTTCACGCCGTACGTCTCATCAATGTTGTCATCTGCAAGGGAGAGGGGAGTTCACTCATCAGACAACCTGGGCATGGTTTACAGACCCAGAGGCCAAGCCAAACTCAGAAACAGCACAAGTTTGGGGCTCACAAGCTGCTCAAATATTTTCCTGGCCTCCCCATGTGCAAACACACAGAAGGAAGACCAGGTTGGGCAGCAATAACCCAGCTTTCTGCCATCCCCAACCCTGAAGCCACAGCCCATGACAACACCTCCCCATACCCATGTTCTGGATCTCCTTGTCTCCACCGTAATCAGTGATCTTCTTCCCCAGGTTCACCAGCACGTGGTAGCGGGTATCATCGGTCTGGCCCAGCAGCAGGTCAATCTCCTTCCGCCTCTCCTTATCCCGCAGCTTCTCATTCTTCAGCACCGCCAGGACCTCGTCAGCAGCTCCACAGAGGATGTCACGTGGCTGGAAAAAGAATGTCACCATGTCACATGGAGAAGGAATTGGCTATAGGAAGGGGACATGGATGGTGCCTCCAATTTCCCAGCCCTCACACAGGCATTGAAAGGACACAAAGCATCACTGCAACATCCCTGAGCCCAAAAGTCAGGACCAAGCAGGCGAAGGCACCTCCTGGGAGTACAGATAAGGATTAAAACATCCAAGGGTCTGGATCTGACAGGCTTTGAGTCCTGTGCTGGTGCTGTGACGCCCATCTTGAAGCATCCCCATCCTCACCTGGTCCCCCAGAGCCGCCTGAATGAAGCTCAGCAACACCTCGTAGGTCTCACGGGTCTCCTTGGTTTTGGGTTTGTAGATGATGCCCACCATCTCGTCGATGCCCTCGGAGAGCAGGGTGTATCCCTTCATCTTGTTGATGTCATGCCTGTCCTCGTCACGCTTCCTTCTCCTGGAGAGATAGGAAGAGAGGAGGGCGCCTGGGTCAGCCCCGTGGCACAGCCCCACTCCTGCTGCTTGAGGAATTCCAGAACGGTGGAGTTGGAAGGGATCTCTGGAGCACATCCAGTATAGCTCCCCTGCCAAATCAGTGTTACCTCATGCAGGCTGCACAGGAACGGCTCCAGGTAGGTTTGAATATCATAGAATCATAGAATCACCAGGTTGGAAAGGACCCACTGGATCACTGAGTCCAACCATTCCCATCAATCACTAACCCATGTCCCTCAGCACCTCGTCCACCCGTCCCTTAAACCCCTCCAGGGAAGGTGAATCAACCCCCTCCCTGGGCAGCCTCTGCCAGGGACCAATCACCCTTCCTGTGAAAAACTTTTTCCTAATATTCAGCCTGAACCTCCCCTGGTGGAGCTTGAGGCCATTCCCTCTCGTCCTGTCCCCTGTCCCTTGGGAGAAGAGCCCAGCTCCCTCCTCTCCACAACCTCCCTTCAGGTAGTTGGAGAGAGCAATGAGGTCTCCCCTCAGCCTCCTCTTCTCCAGGATAAACACCCCCAGCTCTCTCAGACGCTCCTCGGAATCCTTGTTCTCCAGCCCCCTCACCAGCTTCGTTGCTCTTCTCTGGACTCGCTCCAGAGCCTCAACGTCCTTCTTGTGCTGAGGGGCCAGAACTGACCCCAGGATTTGAGGAGCGGTCTCACCAGTGCCGAGTCCAGAGGGTGAAGAACCTCCCTGGACCTGGTGGCCACCCTGTTTCTGATCCCAGCCAAGATGCCATTGGCCTTCTTGGCCACCTGGGCCACTGATGGCTCATGTCTAATCAACACCCCCAGGTCCTTCTCCTCCAGGCACTTTCCAGCCAGACTTCTAGTCTGGAGCTGCTCAGGGTTGTTGTGCCCCAAGTGCAGGACCCGGCATTTGGCCTTGTTAAACCTCATCCCGTTGGTCTCAGCCCATGGATCCAGCCTGTTCAGATCCCTTTGGAGCCTCCCGACCCTCCAGCAGATCCAGCTTCCACCCAGCTCAGCGTCACCTGCAAACTTGCTAAGGGTGCCCTCGATGCCTTCATCCAGGTCATTGATGAAGACATTGAACAGGGCTGGACCCAGCACTGAGCCCTGGGGACACCACTTGGAACTGGCCTCCAGCTGCACTTAACTCCATTTCCCACCACTCTCTGGCCCCTCAATCCAACCAGTTTTCCACCCGGGAGAGTGTGCGCCTGTCCAGGCCAGAGGTGACAGTTTCTCAAGCAGAATGCTGGGAGAAATATGTCAAAGGCTTTACTGAAGTCCAAGAAAGTACATCCGCAGCCTTTCCCTCATCCAGTAGTTGAGTTGCTTTGTCATAAAATATGAACCAGAGATCCTACACCTCTCTGGGAAGCCAGTTCCAGAGCTCTGCCACTCACAGAGGAAAGCAGCTTTTCCTCACGTTCAGTTGAAACTTCATGGAATGGTTTGGGTTGGAAGGGATCTTCACAACCACACAGTTCTCTGGGCAGCCTGGGCCAGGGCCTCATCACTCTCGCAGCAGAACATTCACGTGGATGATCCGAGGGGTGGAGCACCTCCCGTACGAGGGCAGGCTGAGCGAATCAGGGTTGACAAGAGAAGCCTGTAGAGGAGAAGGCTCTGGGGAGACCTTAGAGCAGGTTCCAGTATGGAAGGGGACCCAGGAGAGCTGTGGAGGGGCTCTGCATCAGGGAGTGTAGAGACAGGACGAGGGGAACTGTTTTCAGCTGAAAGAGGGGAGAATGAGATGAGATCTTGGGGAGAAATGTTTTGCTGTGAGGGTGGGGAGTCCCTGGAGCAGGCTACCCAGAGCAGTGGTGGCTGCCCCATCCCTGGAGGGGTTCAAGGCCAGGTTGGATGGGGCTTGGAGCCCCTGATCCAGTGGGAGGTGTCCCTGCCCATGGCAGAGGGTTAGAACTGGATGGGCTTTGAGGTCCCTTCCAACGCGACTCATTCCATGACTCTATGATTCCCAACACTGTTGAATTCCACACTGGTTTAGCGCCAAACTGAGTTACCCAAAGACAGCAAGGAACACCAAACATCCTTGAGCGTTTTTTCCAGGAAAGATGGTTCCCAGCAGCACCCACACCCTGGCCGCGCTCACACTCACTTTGCCCGCCGCTCCTCCTGCATCTGTGGCTTCGTCCTCTGGGCCTTGTCACCCATGCGGGTCCCCTCCAGCTTCCCCACCAGCGACAGCACCTCTCCAGTTGGCTCATCACGCCGGGTCCGGTCAATCAGCGAGCGGTCAGCTTGGAGGACGAGGTTGGAGTTCTGGGAGGAGGGAAACCAAGGGCTGGTGCTCAGGGAGAGTCGTTCCAACGAGTGCAGGGCACGGGGGGAACCAGCAAGGGAGGGTGGGGTGAGAAAAGAGGGAAGGGAGAAGGCGATAGAAGGAGAGCGAACGGCCCCACGCTGCGCCAGGGCAGGTTCACATTAAACATTCCTAAAAACTTCTTCACCAAAAGGGTTATTGGGCAACAGAACGGCTGGTGGTGGAGCCCCCATCCCCAGAGGGGTTTGAAATACAGGTGGATGAAGCACTTAGGGATGGTGGACAGGGATGGCTGGGCTTAAGGATCTCAAAGGAGTTTTCCAAAGTAATGATTCTAAGGAGGGAAGGGAGCAGAAGGGAAGAGAAGGAAAGGAGAGGGGGGAAAAAGGGAAGGGAAGAGAAGAGAAAGGGAATGGAAAGGGAAAAGGAAGGGGAAGGGGATAGGGAAGGGGAAGTGGAAGGGGAAAGGGGAAGGAAAGGGAAAGGGGAAGGGGAAAGGGAAAAGGGAAGGGGAAAGGGAAGGGGAAAGGGAAGGGGAAGGGAAAGGGGAAGGGAAGGGAGAAGGGAAGGGGAAGGGAAGGGGAAAGGGGAAAGGAGGGAAGGAGGTAGAGCGTTAGGGCCCGTGCTCACCGCCTTGTACTCGTACTGCAGGCTCCGCGCGGTCACGTCCGCCATGGTCCCGCCGCCAGCCCCGGGCCCGGCCGCGCGCGGAACTTCCGGCACTGGAGGAAGCGGCGCAGACGCCGACCCGGAAGCGCCTCGGCGCGGGAGCGCGCCCCCCTCGGCGGCGGATCGCACCGCCCCCTGCCCGCTGCGATTGGCTGGCGGCGCCCCGCGCCCCCGCTGCCAGCGCTGCGATTGGCTCAGACGCGCCGCTCCGCCCGCCCCGCGCACGCTGATTGGTCGAGGAGCGGGTAGGCGGAGACAGCGGCGGCCCGCCCGCTCCCATTGGCCGCTCCCAACACAAGGCCCGCCCCCCTCCCGCGCGGGGCCTGCCCGCCATTTCGGGGCTACCGAGCGAGGCGGGGCGCCACGTGACCCGGGGACCGAGGGACCCCCGGTCACCCCGCCTTGTCCTCATGCTGTCCGCACAGCACTAGCAGCCCCCCAGTCACTCCCACATTGATCCCAGAGCCAATGGACCCCCCAGTCATCCCCACATATATCCCAGAGCCAAGGGACCCCCCCCAGTCTCCCTTACATTGATCCCTGAGCTAAGGGAACCCCCCAATCTCCTCTACATTGTCCCCACAGCCCTCTCTGTGTCCCTAAGACACCCAGTCTCCCCACATTGTCCACAAAGCTGAGGGACCCCTTCAATCACCCCTACATTTTCCCCACGGACCCAATGCCCCATGGGCACAACACCCCCAGTCACTCCATCTTGTCCCCATGTTGTCCCCACAGCTAAGGGATCCCCCCCAGTCACCCTCACATTGTCCCCAAAGCTGAGGGACCCCCTCCGGTCTCCTCCACATTGTCCCCACAGCCTCCTCTGTGCCCCAGGGACCCCCCTGGCCACTCCATATTGTCCCCAAAGCTGAGGGACCAGCCCAGTCACACCCACATTGTCCCCACAGCCCCCCTGTGCCCCAAAGACACTCAGTCACTCCACATTGTCCCCAGTGCCAAGGACCCCCTAGCCACCCTGCATTGTCCCCACAGACCCAATACCCCATGGATTCCCCATCCAACCCCCACCATCACTCCACATTGTCCCCATGTTGTCCACACAGCATCAGGACCCCCCAGTCACCCCCACATTGTCCCCACAGCTCTCCCTGTGCCCCAGGGACCCGCCGGCCACCCCACATTGTCCCCAAAGCTGAGGGACCCCCCCAGTCTCCCCCCACATTGTCCCCATGCCCCTTCTGTTCCTGAGGAGATTGGCAAGAGCGTGAGGGAGGCTCCAGTGATGCCCTGGCACCCATCGCCACCATCCCAGCTCTGCTGGGACACCCACAGAGCACGGCATGGCCTCAGTGCCCTCTGGCCACCGGCGGTCCCAGGCGGCAGTGCCAACGCTTGGATCCTGCCCGCTTTGTGCCTGCGCAGCCGGCTGGAAGAAAGGAATTAGAGGCAGACGCATCCCAGCCCGCCCGAGCCTGGCGCTGGGCTCCTCGTCACCGATCCACGGGGTCATCATTGCCAACTCCGCCTGGCATCCTGCCCGCCGCGGCGCTGCAGGCTGGGAGGTACCTGCCCCGGCTCCCCAGCAGAGCACTGGCAACCAGAGAGGAAGGTGGTGTCCCACCAAGGAGCCCTCAAAACCCACCAAGGAGACCTCAAAACCCACCAAGGTGACGTCCCACCGGGGCAGGGCCAGGCTGGCATGGCACTCCTCCAGAAGCTGGCACCAGCAGCGCCTCTACAATTAGCCAGGCGGAGATAACGAAGGCGCAGCATCCCTGGTACGGGCAGCAGACTCGCACCTTGCACATCGTAGAATCATGGAGACATGGAAGGTTTGGGTTGGAAGGGACCTCAAAGCTCATCCAGTTCCACCCCTGCCATAAGTAGGGACACCTCCCACTGGATCAGGGGCTCCAAGCCCCATCCAGCCTGGCTTTGAACACCTTCGGCGATGGGATCTGTAGGTTCTGGTTGCTGGCAAGTTAGAATCATGGAGCTATAGAATGGATTGCGTTGGAAGGGACCTCAAAGCCCATCCAGTTCCACCTCTGCCATGCAGGGACACCTGCGGATCTGATTTCTCCAAGCCCCATCCAACCTGGCTCTGGACACCTCCAGGGATGGGGCAGGCACCGCTGCTCTGGTGCCCGAAAGGTGGGGGTGTCTGAGCCACTGGGCTGAACTGGGAGGAGCAGAGCCGGGCTCGGCCTAAGTGGGACAAGCTGGGCTGATCCATACTGGGACGAGATGAATTAGGCTGAGCCGAGCCTGGTTGAGCCAAGCTGGGCTGATCCATACCGGGCTGAGCAGAACTGGGCTGAGCTGAGTTGGACAGAGCCGAACTGGGCTGAGCTGAACGGAATGGAGCCAAACTGGGACAAGCTGAGCTGGGCTGAGCTAGGGTCACGTTAAGCTGCTCTTGATCCAATCTGCTTCGCTCCAAGCTGAGTCGCTTGGAGTCAAGTCAATCAGATCCATTCCGAGCCAAGCCAGGTCAACTGGATCCACTCCGATTGGGTCTGATCAGAAACGAGCAAAGCCGAGGTGAGTGGATCTGAACAGAGCCGAGTTGAGCTGAGCAGATCCAAACAGAACTGCGCCAACTGGACCCAACCCGATCAGACCCAATCCCATCCACTCCATTTGGATCCCCTCTGAGCTAAGCTGATAGGACCTGAGCTGAGCCAACTGGATCTAATCCGCTTCAATTGGACCTGATCAGACCCAACCCGAGCTGATCCGCTCCGACCCTCCATGACCAGACCTGCCAAGTGGATCTGAACAAAGCCAAGCCGACCCGATCGGATCTGATCTAAGCAGATCCGAACCAAGCTAAGCCCAGCGTATCTGAACAAAGATGTTCCAATCCAATTCAACCTGACCTGATCCGATTCGACCCCAGCCAAGATGACAGGAGCCGAATAGATCCAATCTGGCCGGATCCGAGCAGACTCGAACTGAGCTGATTGGATCCAAACTGAGCTGATTCCATCCGACCTGACCAGATTGGAATGAACCGAGCCCATTTGACCTAATCGGATCTGAGCCGATTCCATCTGACCTGACCGGATCCAAACTGAGCCGATTAGATCTGGTTGGATCTGAACCAAGCTGGTTTGATATGACCCAATTGGATCTGAACCGAGCTGAGCCCGTTCGACCTGGATGGATCCGGACTGAGCCCATTCGACCCGACTGGATCCGGATCAAGCCCATTTGATCCGATTGGATCCAGATTGAGCCTGTTCAATTTGATTGGATCCGGATCGAGCCTGTTTGACTCGATTGGATCTGGACCGAGCCCGTTTGATCTGATTGGATATGGATCGAGCCTGTTCGACCCAACTGGATCCGGATCGAGCCTGTTTGGCTCAATTGGATCTGGATTGAGCCCGTTCAAACCGATCGGATCTGGATCGAGCCCGTTCAATCTGACTGGATCTGAACTGAGCTCATTTGACTTAACTGGATCTAGACCGAGCCCATTTCATCCAACTGGATCCGAACCGAGCCTGTTCGATCTGACTGGATCCAGATCGAGCCCCTTCGATCCAATTGGATCTGGATCGAGCCCCTTCGATCCAATTGGATCCGAACCGAGCCTATTCGACCCGACTGGATCCGGATCGAGCCCCTTCGATCCAATTGGATCCGAACCGAGCCTATTCGACCCGACTGGATCCGGATCGAGCCCCTTTGATCCAGTTGGATCCGGATTGAGCCCCTTCGATCCAACTGGATCCCGACCGAGCCTGATCCATCCGACTGGATCCGGATCGAGCCCCTTCGATCCAATTGGATCTGGATCGAGCCTGTTCGACCCGGCTGGATCCGGATCGAGCCCCTTCGATCCAATTGGATCCGTATGGAGCTCGGCCCCGACCCGCCGCCCCCGGGCGAGGCTCCCGGCTCCGTTTCGGGTCCGGACCGGCTCCGCTCGGCTCCGCTCACCGCCCCGTGACGTCAGGGGGTGGATCCGCCGCTGCCGCTGCCGCCGCCGCCGCCGCCCGAGGTGAGTGCGGAGCCCCCGCCCCGCCCGGTATTGTTGGGGGGGGGGGGGGGGGACACACGACGCTTTGTTCCTCCCGGTACCGGACAGCGACCCCCCCGAACCCCCCCGCGGCCGGTGAACGCCGAGACCCGCCCCGCAGGGACCCCGGGGAGAACCGGGACCCCCCCGTTATGGCACCGGGAACGGGAGACCGGGACCCGCCCCGGGATGCACCGGGAACCGGGCACCGGGACCCCCTCGGGATGCACTAGGAACCCGGCACTGGGACCCCCCCCCCCCCCGTTATGGCACCGGGAACCGGGAATGGGGAACCCCGTTATGGCACCGAGACCCCCGGGATGCACCGGGAACCGGGCACCGGGACCCCCTCTGGATGCACCGGGAACCGGGCACCGGGACCCCCTCGGGATGCACTAGGAACCCGGCACTGGGACCTCCCCCCGTTATGGCACCGGGAACCGGGAATGGGGAACCCCGTTATGGCACCGAGACCCCCGGGATGCACCGGGAACCGGGCACCGGGACCCCCTCGGGATGCACCGGGAACCGGGCACCGGGACCCCCTCGGGATGCACTAGGAACCCGGCACTGGGACCCCCCCGTTATGGCACCGGGAACGGGGCACGGGGACCTCCCGTTATGGCACCGAGAACGGGAGACCGGGACCCCCCCGGGAGGCACCGGGAACCGGGCACCGGGACCCCCAGGATGCACCGGGAACCGAGTACAGGGAACCCCATTATGGCGCCGTGAACGGGGCACCGGGACCCCCCGTTATGGCACCGAGAATAGGGCACGGGGGCCCCCGGGATGCACATGGCAACCCAGCATTGGGACCCCCCGTTATGGCACCAGGAACCGGGCACAGGGACCCCCCCAGTATGGCACTGGGAACCCAGCACCGGGAGCCCCTGTTGCAGCACCAGGAACTGGGCACGGGGACCCCCCGGGATACACCGGGAATGGGTTAACAGGACCCCCTGTGATGGCACCGGGAATCGGGCACTGGGACCCCTTGATTATGGCACTGGGATCCCAGCACCGGGCCCCCTGGATGGAGCCGGGAACCCCTTATTATGGCCCTGGGAACCGGGCACAGGGACCTCCTGTTATGGCACCAGGAACCGGGCATGGGGACCACCCCCATTATGGTACCGGGAACCGAGCACTGGGACCCCTTGGTTGTGGTATGGGGATCCCCCCCATTATGGCATTGGGACCCCCTTGGGATGCACTGGGATCCCAGCACCGGGAACCCCTGTTATGGCTCTGGGAACCGAACACTGGGACCTCCTGTTATGGCACTGGGTCCCCCCCATTACGGTACCAGGAATTGGGCATGAGGACCCCCTGTTATGGTACTGGGAACCGGGCACTGGGGCCCCTTGATTGTGGCACTGGGATCCCCCCCGTTATGGCATTGGGACCCCCCTGGGATGCACTGGGATCCCAGCACCAGGAACCCCCCAGATGGAACCGGGAACCCCTTGTTATGGCACTGGGAACCGGGTATAGGCACCCCCCCTATTATGGCACCGGGAACCCTTGTTATAGCACAGGGAACCCAGCACCGGAACCCCCTGATAATGGAGCTGGGACCCCCTGTTATGGCACCGGGACCCTGGGGTGGCCGTGGGCATCACCAGGCGTCCAGTGCCAAAACTAGAGACCCCAGGGGTGCTGGCCATGCCGATGGCACCCTGACAGTGCCCGTAGCACCCCGGCTGTGCTGTTGTTGCCAGGGTGTCTCTGTGTCACCCTGGCCATGCCCGTGGCACCCTGGCTGTGCTTTTGGCACCCCGACAGTGCCAGTGACACCTCAGCTGTGCCCATGGCCCCCTGGCTGTGCCGGTAGCACCCTGGCTGTGCCCATGGCATCTCAGCTGTTCCCATGGCACCCTGGGTTCCTACGGCACCCTGGCAGTGCCTGTGGCTCCCGACTTTGCCTTTAGCACCCCAACTGTTCCCTTGGCTCCTTGGTCGTTCCTGTGGCACCCCATCTGTCCCTGTGGCACCCTGACTATATCCATGGCACCCTGGCCATGCCCATGGCACCCTGGCCATGCTTTTGTCCCCATGGCTGTGCTGGTGGCACCCTTGTTGTACCTGTGGCACCCTCACCATGCCCATGGCACCCTCATTGTGCCTGCGGCACCCTGGCTGTGCTTTTGTCCCCATGGCTGTGCCATTGGCACCCTCACCATGCCCATGGCACCCTCATTGTGCCTGCGGCACCCTGGCTGTGCTTTTGTCCCCATGGCTGTGCCAATGGTGCCCTGACCGTGCCCATGGCAGTCAGCCATGCTTTTGTCCCCGTGGCTGTCCTGATGGCACCGTGACCGTGGCACCCTCACCATGCCCATGGCACCCTGGCCATGCCTGTGGCACCTTTGCTCTTACCCTGGCACCCTCACCATGCCCATGGCCCCCTGGCCATGCCTGTGGCACCTTTGCTCTTACCCTGGCACCCTCACCATGCCCATGGCCCCCTGGCCATGCCTGTGGCACCTTTGCTCTTACCCTGGCACCCTCACCATGCCCATGGCCCCCTGGCCATGCCTGTGGCACCTTTGCTCTTACCCTGGCACCCTCACCATGCCCATGGCCCCCTGGCCATGCCTGTGGCACCTTTGCTCTTACCCTGGCACCCTCACCATGCCCATGGCACCCTGGCCATGCCTGTGGCACCTTTGCTCTTACCCTGGCACCCTCACCATGCCCATGGCACCCTGGCCATGCCTGTGGCACCTTTGCTCTTACCCTGGCACCCTCACCATGCCCATGGCACCCTGACTGTGCTTTAGTCCCCGTGGCTGTGCCCATGGCACCCTGGTCGTGCCCATGGCACCCTCTCCATACCCTCGGCAACCCGGCTGTGCCGCTGGCACTGGCAGCCCCCCCGGGCTCTGGGCAGTCCCCCCGGGGTGTCCCCCATTCCCACGCCCGTTCCTGGCCCCCCACCCTCCCGGAAATCCTTCCCGGCCCCCCCGCGCCCCCCTTCCTGCTTCCCGCCGGGCAGGGCAGAACAATTCCCGGCCGCCCGCATCCTGCCCAGCCTGGGGACGGGGGGGCCCGAGGGGTGACACACGGGACACCCCAGGCTGGCGGGCAGGGGGGTGTCCCGGGACAGGACACGGCGTGTGGGGGGAAGCGGAAAAAGCCCCTTTCCTCCTCGGTGCCACCGTCACAGCCGGAGGAGGGACGGTGGCAAGAGGGGGGGTGCAGCAATTTGGGGTTGGGTACCCCCCCCCAAGGCTGCGTGGGGCGCTCGTGACGCGCAGCCCTCAATGCCCGCCTTGTCCCCGCGCTGCCCGCGTGACGCTGGGTGTCGATGCCCCGTAACCCTAACGGGGGCCAGGCGTGTCCCTGTCCCCCCCCCTCTCCTCTCCAGGCCCTGCGTGTCCCCCCCAAGCCCGGCACCATGGCCCCCCAGGGGCTGCTGGCTCTCGCCTCGCTGCTGGCCCTCGTCCTCGTCACCGCTGCCACCACCCCGGGGGCCTCGTGGAGCGCCGTGCCCCGAAAAACCGTCCCGTATAGCGGTGAGTCCTGGGGGGCACAGGGAGAGGGGAGCGGTGGGGGGGAAACTGAGGCACAAGCCGTCCCATAGCTTGCTGGCAGCACGGGGACATCCCGGTGACTGGGGTTGTCCCCAGGGTGGCTGCTATGTCCCCACCACCCCACCCCGCTCCAAGCTTTGTCAGCGCCACGGGGACATCCAGGTTGTGGCCCCAAAACTGTGGGGAGCAGGTGGGGACACGCAGGGACGCTGCTCCCCTGTCCCCAGGCTGGGCCACCGCCCCTGTCCCCAGGCTGTGCCATCGCTTGTGTCCCCAAGCTGTTCTGTGTCCCCGTCCCCAACTCTGTGCCATCATCCCCGTCTCCAGGCTGTGCCACCGTGCCTGTGCCCAGCCCTGTGCCATGTCCCCATCCCCAGGCTGTGCCATCACCCCTGTCCCCAACCCTGTGCTGTATCCCTGTCCCCAGGCTGTGCCATCGCCCCTGTCCCCAACCCTGTGCCATGTCCCCTTCCCCAACCCTGTGCTGTGTCCCTGTCCCTTTGCTTGCCCCTGTGTCCCCAGCCCTTTGTCCCACTCCCCTTTCCCTGGGCGGTACAAGTGCCTCATGCTGTGCTCCTGTCCCCATACCGTGTCCCTTGTCCCTGTGCCATAACCATGCCCAAGACCCCTGCCCCTTTTCTGTGTCCCCTGTCCCCATGCCGTGTCCATTGTCCCTTTGCTCTGCTCCTGTCCCCATGCCGTGTCCCCTGGGCCATAACCGTACCCAACACCCCTGTCCCCATGCCATGTTCCTGTCCCCATGCCATATCCCCTGTCCCCATGCCGTGTCCCCTGGGCCATAACCATACCCAACACCCCTGTCCCCATGCCATATCCCCTGTCCCTGTGCTACCCCCATGACCGAGCTCCCCATCCTTTCTCCGTGCCAGCTCCCTGTGTCCCCACGCTGTCCCCTTGCCGTGCCAGCCCCGTGTCCCTGTCCCTGCGCGGGGGCCCTGGCGCCTGCCCCGTCAATGGGGCCTTTCTGTGGGGCCTGGGGGGCGGAGGGGGGGGCGCGGGGTCTCTGCAAAGGCCGCTGTGTTCCCCCAGCCCCGCCAGCGCCTGCTGCCGTGACAAAGGACCCTTTGTGCCTCACTGGGGCTTGGGGGGCTCCTGGCAGCCTTGGAGGGGGGAGTCAGCAGGGACAGTCAGCGCGTGGGGCTGGTGGTGGCCTCCCCCCTGATGTCCCCGCGTCCCCAAAACCCCCGCAGAGCTGCAGGACGTGGCCAAGCGCTTCTCGCAGGGGGGGGTCTCGCATTACCTGACGCTGACGCTGGACGAGGCCGAGGCGCTGCTCTACGTGGGTGCGCGCGAAGCCGTCTTCGCCCTGGCCACCAGCACCGTGGAGCTCAAGGCTGCGGTGAGAGCCCAGGGACCCCCTTTTTTTGGGGTTGAGGGGAGACACACATGCTTTTTGGGGGGGTCTTTTCCAGCCTGCTGACTCTTTTCCTCTCCCCAGATCTCCTGGGAAGCCCCCGTGGACAAGAAAGCCGAGTGCATCCAGAAGGGCAAAAATAACCAGGTGGGGGACACGGGGACCGTGGCCACGGTTGGAGGGGGTGTCCCAGGGCACCCTGATGTGTCCCCCACCCCCTGATTGTGCTTTTTTTTCCCCTCCCCTCGCCTCTCCAGACCGACTGCTTCAACTACGTGCGCTTCCTGCAGAGCTACAACAGCTCCCACCTCTACGCCTGTGGCACCTACGCCTTCCAGCCCAAGTGCACCTACATCGTGAGTGCATGAGGGTCCAGGGGAGCCCCCTGGCCTCAGGAGCATCATCTAGGGGTGTCCCTGTGCCTAGGAGGCTTGTCTGGGAGTGTCCCTGTCCCTGGGAGTGTCATTTAAGGGTGTCTCTGTCCCTGGAGTTGTCATCTAGGGGTGTCCCTGTTCCCCTGAGCATCATTTGTGGATGTCCCTGTCCCTGGGAGCATCATTCAGAAGTGTCCCTGTTCCTAGGGGTGTCATCTAGGGGTGTCTTCGTCCTTGGGTGCATCATCTAGAGGTGTCCCTGTCCCTGGGAGCATCATGCAGGGGTGTCCCTGTTCCCCTGAGCGTCATTTATGGATGTTGCTGTCCCTGGGCGTGTCATTCAGAGGTATCCCTGTTCCTAGGGGTGTCATCTAAGGGTGTCATCGTCCCTGTGTGCATCATCTAGGGGTGTCCCTGTCCCTGGGAGCATCATCTAGGAGTGTCTCTGTCCCTGGGAGCATCATTCAGGGGTGTCCCTGTCCCTGGGAATGTCATTCAGAGGTGTCCCTGTTCCTAGGTGCATCATCTATGGGTGTCCCTGTCCCTGAGACCATCATCTAGGAGTGTCTCTGTCCCTGGGAGCATCATTCAGGGGTGTCCCTGTCCCTGGAGTTGTCGTCTAGGGGTGTCCCTGCGAACATCATTTATGGATGTTCCTGTCCCTGTGGGTGTCATTCAAGAGTGTCCCTGTCCCTGGAGTTGTCATCTAGGGGTGTCCTTGTTCCTGGGAGCATCATCTAGAGGTGTCCCTGTCCCTGGGAGTGTCATTCAGGGGTGTCTCTGTTCCCAGAACCATCATCCCTGTCCCTGTCCCTAGGACCGGTTTGGACACTGGGGGACGTGGAATGGGAAGGGTCTCAGGACCCCCACTTATGCTTCTGCCCCACAGGAACTGTCCGGCTTCACCCTGGACCAGGTGGCATTCGAGGATGGGAAGGGCAAGTGTCCTTACGACCCCACCAAGGGCCACACCGGCCTCATCGTGGGTAAGTGACACTGCTGGGCACCCGCTGGGGTCGGGAAGCGGGGCCTTGGTGTGTCCCCCATCGCTGAACCTTTGTCTCACAGATGGGGAGCTCTACTCGGCCACCTTCAACAACTTCCTGGGCACGGAGCCCATCATCCTCCGCAACCTGGGCCCTCACTACTCCATGAAGACAGAGTATCTCACCTCCTGGCTGAACGGTAGGGTGGGGAGGACACAAGGAGGGGACAACATGGGCACACAGCCTCCCCAAAGCTTGGTGTTATCATAGAATCACTAGATTGGAAAAGACCCACCGGACCATCGAGTCCAACCATTCCCATCAGTCACTAACCCATGTCCCTCAGCACCTCATCCACCCGTCCCTTAAACCCCTCCAGGGAAGGGGACTCAACCCCCTCCCTGGGCAGCCTCTGCCAGGGACCAATCACCCTTTCCGTGAAATTTTTTCTTCTGATGTCCAGCCTGAACCTCCCCTGGTGGAGCTTGAGGCCATTCTCTCTCGTCCTGTCCCCTGTCCCTTGGGAGAAGAGCCCAGCTCCCTCCTCTCCACAACCTCCTTTCAGGTAGTTGGGGAGAGCAGTGAGGTCTCCCCTCAGCCTCCTCTTCTCCAGGATAAACACCCCCAGCTCTCTCAGCTGCTCCTCGGAATCCTTGTTCTCCAGCCCCTTCACCAGCTTCGTTGCTCTTCTCTGGACTCGCTCCAGAGCCTCAACATCCTTCTTGTGCTGAGGGCCCAGAACTGAACTGTTACCCTCCTCTTTGCATCCCGTCTCCGTAGAGCCCCACTTCGTGGCTTCGGCTTATGTGCAGGAGAGCGCGGAGAGCAGCACGGGCGATGACGACAAGGTTTACTTCTTCTTCAGCGAGCGGGCAGTGGAGTACGACTGCTACGCGGAGCAAGTGGTGGCCCGTGTGGCACGGGTCTGCAAGGTACGGGGTGGGGACATGGTCCTGTCAAGGCTCTGCTCCACCAGGGAGTGTGGGGACCTCTGTTCTGATGCCCTCTGGGTGCTCAGGGAGATGTCGGCGGTGCCCGCACACTGCAGAAGAAGTGGACGACCTTCCTGAAGGCACGTTTGGTGTGCTCGGCGCCCGAGCAGCAGCTCCACTTCAACCGCCTCCAGGCCGTCTTCACCCTCCCGGGGGCCGATTGGCAGGACACCACCTTTTTCGGGGTTTTCCAGGCCCGCTGGTGAGTTTGTGGGGAGGTGGCAGCTCTGGGTTTTCCTTTGAGTGGTGGCTCTGAGAAGAGCAACAAAGCCGGGGAAGGGACTGGAGACCCAGGGTTATGGGGAGCAGCTGAGGGGCCTGAGGCTGTTTAGCCTGGAGAAGAGGTTGAGGGGAAACCTCATCACTCTCTGCAGCTCCTGGAAAGAAAGAAAGTTGTGGTGAGGTGGGTGCTGGTCTGTTCTCCTAAGTGACAGGATGAGAGGAAATGGCCTTGAGCTGCACCAGAGCAGGTTCAAACTGGACATCAGGAAAAGCTTCTTCACCGAAAGGGCTCTCAGGCACCGGAACAGCTGCCAGGGAGGTGGTGGAGTCCCCATCCCTGGAGTTGAGGTGCTCAGGATCTGGTTTAGTAGTGGATAAGGATGGTTGGACTCAATGATCTTGGAGGTCTTTTCCCAGCCAAGTGATTCTCTGATTCTCTCCCTAAAAACCTGCCCTGTCCCCTACAGGGGGGACGTGGACGTCTCGGCCATTTGCCGGTACCACATCCTGGAGGTGAAGAAGGCGTTTGAGGGCCCCTATAAGGAATACCGGGAGCAGGCGCAGAAGTGGGGCCGGTATTCGGATGAGGTGCCGAGCCCCCGTCCTGGAGCAGTGAGTGTCAGCGATGGAGGTGGGAAGGGAGAGGGTGCGGGATCCGGGCACGTGCCTGATGGTGCCCTCTGTCCCCAGTGCCGGGTCCTGCACTTGGGGCACAACAACCCTGAGCAGCTCCAGACTAGGAGAAGTCTGGCTAGAAACTGCCTGGAGGAGAAGGACCTGGGGGGGTTGGTTGAACATGAGCCAGCAGGGGCCCAGGTGGCCCCGAAGGCCAAAGGCATCTTGACTTGGATCAGACACGGCGTAGCCAGCAGGTTCAGGGAGGTTCTTCTCCCTCTGTACTCAGCACTGGTGGGACCGCTTCTCAAATCCTGGGGTCAGTTCTGGCCCCTCACCACGAGAAGGATGTTGAGGCTCTGGAGCGAGTCCAGAGAAAAGCAACGAAGCTGGTGAAGGGGCTGGAGAACAATGACTATGAGGAGCAGCTGAGAGAGCTGGGGGTGTTTATCCTGGAGAAGAGAAGGCTGAGGGGTGACCTCATTGCTCTCTCCAACTCCCTGAAAGGAGGTTGTGGAGAGGAGGGAGCTGGGCTCTTCTCCCAAGGGACAGGACGAGAGGGAATGGCCTCAAGAGGTTCAGGCTGGACATCAGGAAAAAATATTTCATGGAAAGGGTCACTGGGCAGTGGCAGAGGCTGCCCAGGGAGGGGGTTTGGTCCCCTTCCCTGGAGGGGTTTAAGGGACGGGTGGACGAGGTGCTGAGGGACATGGGATAGTGATTGATGGACTTGATCCAGTGGGTCTCTTCCAACCTGGTGATTCTATGATTCTATGATTCAGTGCATCACTGACTGGCACCGCCGCAATGGCTTTGCCAGCTCCCTCGAGCTGCCCGACAACACCCTCAACTTTGCCAAGAAGCACCCGCTGATGGACGAGCCCATCCTGCCCCACCGCGGGCGCCCACTCCTCCTCAAGAAAGATGCCAACTTCACCCAGCTGGTGGTGGACCAGGTGCCCGGGCTGGATGGCACCATCTACGAGGTGCTTTTCATCGGCACAGGTACCTGCTGGGGCTGGGGAGGGGACGGCGGGGAGCTCTGGGCATGGGGACGTCCCTCACTGCCACCGTGCCCACAGGTGACGGCTGGGTGCACAAAGCGCTGAACCTGGGCACCGGTGTCCATCTCGTGGAGGAGCTGCAGGTCTTTGAGCCGGCGCAGCCTGTGGAGAGCCTGGTCCTGGCTGGACGGAAGGTGAGAGGGGCCGCAGGGCAGGGGCTGGTGACCAGGGTGTCCCCTCACCCTGTCTCCCTCTTTGCCATATCTCCTCTCCATGTCCCCTCACTGTGTCCCCTCTCCTTGTCCCTTTGCTGTGTCCCTTTGTTCTGTCTCCTTTTCCTTGTCCCCTCACCCTATCTCCTCATCGTGTCCCCTTGCCATATCCCATCTCCCTCCCTTCACCTTGTCCCTTCATCATGTCCCCTCACTGTGTCCCTTGGCCATATCCGCTCACCCTATCCCACAATCGCGTCCCCTTGCTGTATCCCATCGCTGTGTCCCCTTACCGTGTCCCCTCACCCCGTCCCCTCTACTTGTCCCTTTGCTGTATCCACTCCCTCTATCCCCTCACCCTGTCCCCTCCTGTGTCCCTTCACCCTATGCCCTCATTGTGTCCCATTGCTGTGTCCCCTCACTGTGTCACTTTATCGCCTCATCACATCCCCTCTCTGTGTCCCCTCACGGTGTCCCCTCACCATGCCCCTCTCGGTGTCCCCTCTCCATGTCTCCTCTCCGTGTCTCCTCATCCTATGCCCTCTCTGTGTCACCTCTTCATCTCCCCCCTCTCTGTGTTCCCTCTCCATGTCCCCTTACCGTGTCCCCTCTCAGTGTCCCCTCTCTTTGTCCTCTCACCCTATGCCCTCACCATATCCCCTCACCGTGTCCCCTCACCCTATGCCCTGTGTTCCCGTGCTGTGTCCCCTCATCGTGTCACTTTATCCTACCACCTCATCACATCCCCTTGCCATATCTCATTTCTGTGTCCCCTCTCTGTGTCCCTTCTCTGTGTCCCCTCTCTGCGTCTCCTCTCTATATGCCCTTTCCGTGTCCCCTCACCCTGTCCTCTCTGTGTCCCCACACTGCATCCCCTCTCCCTATGCCCTCACCATGTCACCTCTCCATGTCCCTCCTCTCTGTGTCCCCTGTCCCCTCTCCATGTCCATTCTCCATATCCCCTCACCCTATGCCCTCACTGTGTCCCCTCACCATGCCCCTCTCGGTGTCCCCTCTCCATGTCTCCTCTCCGTGTCTCCTCATCCTATGCCCTCTCTGTGTCACCTCTTCATCTCCCCCCTCTCTGTGTTCCCTCTCCATGTCCCCTTACTGTGTCCCCTCTCCGTGTCCGCTCTCTGTGTCCCCTCACCATGCCCCTCTTGGTGTCCCCTCACCCTATGCCCTCTCCATGTCCCCTCACCCTGTGCCCTCACCGTGTCCCCTCTCTGTCTCCTCACCCTATGCCCTCACTGTGTCCCCTCACCATGCCCTCTCGGTGTCCCCTCACCCTATGCCCTCTTCGTGTCCCCTCCCTGTGTCCCCTCTTCACGTTCCCCCTCTCCGTGTCCCCTCTTGGTGTCCCCTCACCCTATGCCCTCACCGTGTCCCCTCACCGTGTCTGCTCTCCATGTCCCCTCACCCTATGCCCTCACTGTGTCCCCTCACCATGCCCCTCTCGGTGTCCCCTCACCGTGTCCCATCTCCATGTCTCCTCTTGTCTCCTGGCAGAAGCTGCTCTTCGCTGGCTCCCGTTTCCAGGTGGCCCAGTTGCCCGTGGCCGACTGTGGCCGCTACCAGTCCTGCCCAGACTGTGTCCTGGCGCGGGATCCGTACTGCGCCTGGAGCCGCAACGCCAGCCTCTGCGTCCGCACTGACGGCCTCAACGGGTAAGGGAGTTCCCGGGGCGCAGGGGACACCCCGCGGTGCCACAGGACCCTCCTCACCTCTCTTGTCCCCTCTCGCAGCTCCCAGCTGGTCCAGGATGTGCTGAGCTCCGACACCCGCTCCTGTGCCGCGCCGCAGGTGGCCAAGCAAGGTGAGACCTTCCCGGTGGCGCGGGGGGACGTGGCCGTGTCCTTTCTGTCCCCGAATTTCCCCTCCTGACTCCCCACGTCTCCCACAGGGCCCATCACCCCCAAAAACGTGACAGTGGTGGCGGGGACCGACCTGGTGCTGACGTGCCGCTTGGGTTCCAACCTGGCCCGGGCGCTGTGGACCTTCGAGGGCCGAGCCGTGGCGGCCGAGCAGACGCTGGTGCTGCGCGATGCCCGCCTGCGGGCGCTGGTGGTGCCGGGGGCCGGGGCGCAGCACAGCGGCACGTACCGCTGCTTCTCTGAGGAGCAGGGCGCCCGCCTGGGCACCGAGGTGTACCGCGTGGCGGTGCTGGCCGGGGCCGGCGTCCCGCTGGAGACGCGGGCACCGCTGGAGAGCCTGGGGCTGGTGTGGGTGGTGGCCGTGTGCCTGGGCGCCCTGTGCCTGGTGCTGGTGCTGGTGGTGCTCTCGCTGTGGCGGCGGCTGAGGGAAGAGCTGGGCAAAGGCGCCAAAGCCATCGAGAGCACCTTGGTTTACCCCATCGAGCTGCCCAAGGAGCCGCCGAGCCCCCACTTCGTGCCCAGCGCCGCTTCTGACTCGGATGAGAAGCTTTGGGACCCGGCAAGTTATTACTACTCGGACGGCTCGCTCAAAATCGTGCCGGGTCACGCCGCCTGCCGTAACGGAGGCCCCCCCAGTGCCACCTCGCCCCCCAACGCCATCCCCGGGCAACCTCTGCACTCGCCCACCCGCATCCACCTGGGTCCCCTGCGCGGTTCCTCCTCCAACGGTTACATCCGCCTGGCACTGGGAGCCGAGGAGCGCCCGCCCTGCGCCGATTTGGCCGAAGAGCTCCGGCGCAAACTGCAGCAGCGCCAGCCCCTGCCCGACTCCAACCCCGAGGAGTCGTCGGTCTGAGCCGCCGCCGAGCAGCCGTACCTACCTCAGGGCCCGGCACCCGCTGCGGGGACCCTGGCACCGGCACCCGCCGCGGAGACCAACCGCCTCGGCACCAGCATCCGCCTTGGGGCTGCTGCACTGTGGGTGCTGGCAGCTGCTTTAGAGATGTTGGCACCTGTCTTGGGGACTGTTGAGCAGGCACTGGCACCCGGCTTGGGGACAGGACTGCCACCCCGGCACCCGTCTTGATGACAAGACTGACACCCTGGTGCCAGCACCCGTCTTGGGGACAGGATTGCCACGCTGGCACACGTCTTGGGGCTGTGGCACCATGGTGCCAGCAGAGTTTTGGAGATGCCAGTGCTGGCACACATCTTAGGAACAGGACTGCCCCCTGGCACCCGCCTTGGGGACAAAACCTCCACCCTGGTGCCAGCACCCATTTTGTGGACACGACTGCCACCCCAGCACCCGTCTTGGGGCTGCAGCACCATGGGGTTGGCAGAGTTTTGGCGATGCCAGTGCTGGCACACGTCTTAGGGTCAAAATTGCCACCCCAGCACCCAGCTTGGGGACAGAACTGCCACCCCAGCACCCAGCTTGGGGACAGAACTGCCACCCCAGCACCCTGCTTGGGGACAGAACTGCCACCCTGGCACCCACTTTGGGGCACGGGTGCCCGTCTTGGGCACTGGCACTGCTCCCATCACCGCGTCCGCCTTCGGTACCACGTCCCGGGAAAGGGACCGAGCTTGGAAACTGCCACCAGCCTTGGGGACCGGTGCCCACCCCCAGGGCACCACATCCCCCAGGATGGATTTTTTGGGACAATTTAAGGACCGATCGGGTTTTTTTGCTTCCTGACAACTTTTCTACCACCTCCCCCAGGGCCCCAAACCCCTCAGCCCTGGCTGTAAATCCCACCCCCTCGCCCCCTGCACGCAGCCCCTTTTTATAACCCCCCCAGTGTAATTTATTTGTTACCGAAATATATTTATTTGCTGTAAATACCTGAGTATTTTTATATTAATAATAAAAAGGAATAAAAAAAAATTTGGATGACACCAAGCTGAGTGGTGCAGTTGGCACACCAGAAGGATGAGACGGCATCCAGAGGAAAGGGATAGAACCCAGAGACACCAGGACAAGTTGGAGAAGTGGAGCTGTAAGAACCTCCTGATGTACAACCAGGCCAAGGGCAAGGTCCTACACCTGGGTTTGGTTAATCCAAGGTTTCAGTGTGGGATGGGGGATCATTTGGAGCAGCCATGAGAAGGATTTGGGGGGGCTGGTTGATAAACAGCTTGACATGAGCTGGCGACAGAATCATAGAACATTTTGGGTTGGAAGGGACCTCAAAGCCCATCCAGTCCCACCCCCTCAGCCATGGGCAGGGACACCTCCCACTGGATCAGTGGCTCCAACGTGGCCTTGAACCCCTCCAGGGAAGGGGCAGCCACCACTGCTCTGGGCAACCTGGGCCAGGGCCTCCCCACCCTCATGGTGAAGAAATTCACAAAATCACTAGGTTGGAAAAGACCCACGGGATCATCGAGTCCAACCATTCCCATCAATCACTAACCCATGTCCCTCAGCACCTCGTCCACCCGTCCCTTAAACCCCTCCAGGGAAGGTGACTCAAAGCCCCTCCCTGGGCAGCCTCTGCCAGTGCCCAGTGACCCTTTCTGTGAAAATTTTTTTTCTGATGTCCAGCCTGAACCTCCCCTGGTGGAGCTTGAGGCCATTCCATCTCGTCCTGTCCCCTGTCCCTTGGGAGAAGAGCCCAGCTCCCTCCTCTCCACAACCTCCCTTCAGGTAGTTGGAGAGAGCAATGAGGTCTCCCCTCAGCCTCCTCTTCTCCAGGATAAACACCCCCAGCTCTCTCAGACGCTCCTCGGAATCCTTGTTCTCCAGCCCCCTCACCAGCTTCATTGCTCTTCTCTGGACTCGCTCCAGAGCCTCAACATCCTTCTGGTGCTGAGGGGCCAGAACTGACCCCAGGATTCGAGGAGCGGTCTCACCAGTGCCGAGTCCAGAGAGAGAAGAACCTCCCTGGACCTGCTGGCCATGCCGTTTCTGATCCAAGCCAAGATGCCCTTGGCCTTCGTGGCCACCTGGGCCCCTGCTGGCTCCTGTTCAACCAACCCCCCAGGTCCTTCTCCTCCAGGCAGTTTCCAGCCAGACTTCTCCTAGTCTGGAGCTGCTCAGGGTTGTTGTGCCCCAAGTGCAGGACCCGGCACTGGGGCCTTGTTAAATCTCATCCCATTGGTCTCAGCCCGTGGATCCAGCCTGTTCAGATCCCCTTGCAGAGCCATTTGAGTTCCTTCTCTTGTCCATTCTAAACCTTTCCCTCTCTAGTTTATACTTACTGCCCCTCGTCCTATCACCACAATCTTTTGTAAACAGTCCCTCCCCAAACTTTCTTGTAGCCCCTTCAGGTTCTGGAAGGTTTTTCTAAGTTCTCCATCCAATACACGATGGGGGATGATGTGACTGAGCAACCCTGAGGAGAAGAACTTGGGGTGCTGGTTGATGAGAAGCTCGATATGAGCTGGCAACGTGCGCTCACAGCCCAGAAACCAACCGTGTCCTGGGCTGCGTCAGAAGCAGCGAGGCCAGCAGGGTGAGGGAGGGGATTCTGCCCCTCTGCTCCTCTCTTGTGAGACCTCAGCTGGAGTGCTGTGTCCAGTTCTGGAATCCTCAACATAAGAAGGAGATGGAGCTGTTGGAACGGGTCCAGAGGAGGCTACAAGGACGATCAGAGGGCTGGGGCACCTCCCATATGAGGACAGGCTGAGAGAGGTGCGATTGTTGACCCTGGAGAAGAGAAGGCTCCGGGGAGACCTTAGAGCAGCTTCCAGTACAGAAAGGGGCTGCAGGAAAGCTGGGGAGGGACTGTTCATAAAGGCTTGTGGTGACAGGATGAGGGGCGATGGGGATAAACTGGAGAAGGGCAGCTTTAGACTGGACACGCAGAGGAATTTCTTCACCATGAAGGTGGGGAGGCCCTGGCCCTGGTTGCCCAGAGCAGGGGTGGCTGCCCCATCCCTGGAGGGGTTCAGGGCCAGGCTGGATGGGGCTTGGAGCCCCTGATCCAGTGGGAGGTGTCCCTGCCCATGGCAGGGGTGGAACTGGATAGGTTTGAGGTCCCTTCTGACTCAAACCACTCCATGATTCCATGATATACGTTTACACGCCAAGCGGAGCCAGCGTGGCCGTATCCAGCGCAGTGAGGAGGGCGCTGAGCCCCCCCCCCCGGCACTGAGCTCATGGAAAAAAGCCATAAAAGGGCCTCGGGCGCGTTCCCGGAGGGAGCTTGGCGATTCCCAACCCCCCGGATGCCGGGGTCAGGGGGGCCCTGCCGGGAAAGCTGGACGGAAACAGTACCCGGGGTTCCACTGTGGGGCCTGGGAGCAGGCCTGGGGCGTGGGAACAGGGCCTGGGGGGGCTGAGCCCCATAGCAGGCGCTGGAGGGGGACACAGGCAGCCCCGCAGATGGGAGATGGGAGGGGGGGGGGCTGAACCCCATAGTGGGGGTTGGGAGGGACCTCCCACCCCTATAGCTTGGGGAGGGGGCCTGAGCCCCATACAAGGTTTGGAGGGGGACGCGGGCAGCCCCATAGGTGGGGGGGAGGGGAGGCTGAGCCCCACAGTGGGGGTTGGGGGATGCAGTCAGCCCCATAGCTTGGAGGGGGGAAGCCCTGAGCCCCATAGCGGGGTGGGGGGGGCAGGTAACCCCATAGATGGGGGGGAGGGGAGGCAGAGCCTTATAGTGGGGGTTGGGGGATACAGGCAGCCCCATAGATGGGGGGAAGCCCTGAGCCCCACAGTGCGCAGGCAGCCCCATAGATGGGGACAAGAGGGGAGGTCTCCCCCATAGTGAGGTTGAGGGGGACCTGGCACCCCTATATCTTGGGGGGGAGGGGCCTGAGCCCCATACAAGGTTTGGGGGGTGGGGGGCAGGCAGCCCCATAGGTGGGAAGGGAGGCGAGGCTGAGCCCCAGAGCCAGGTTGGAGGAGAACTGGCACCCCTATAGTTTGGGTCGGGGAGCCGAGCCCCATAGCAGGGCTGAGGGGGGCAGGCAGCCCCATTGCTGTGGGGAGGAGCCCAGGGACCCCATGGCAGCGGGTGGGGGGGCAAGAACCAAGCCCTTGTAGTGCAAAGGGGGCGACCCCTGCAACCCATAACCGGGAGGGGGGCGAGCCCCATAGCGGGGAGGAAGAGGCGAGCCCCCCATAGGACTGTGGGAGCCCTCAGCCCCATAGAGGGAGGAGAGAGCGGGGAGGGGCGCCGCTCGGCTTTTTCCGGCTCCCATCGGGCTCGCTCGGGTCTTTCCGGCGCCGCTCGGGTCTTTCCGTCCTCACTCGGGTCTTTCCGGCGCCGCTCGGGTCTTTCCGGCGTCGCTCGGGTCTTTCCGGAAGCGGCTCGGCCGTTTCCGGTTGTTCTCGGCCGTTTCCGGCGCGGCCATGGCGGCGGGTGAGCGCTGTCCCCGCGGCGGCTGCTGCCCCTGGCGGGTGGCGGCGCCCAGCGCGCACCAGAGCCTGGCCGAGATGGACTTCGAGAGGGGTGCGGGGGGAGCCCGGGGCGGGGTTTGGGGTGCAAGGTTTGGGGTGGAAGGGGGCAGGGTTTGGGGTACAGGGCTTGGAGTGCAGGAGGGCTGGATTTGGGGGGCAGTGTTTGGGGTGCAGGAGGCGCTGGGTTTGGGGTACAGGGTTTGGGGTGGAGAGGTGCTGGGTTTGGGGTGCAGGGTTTGGGGTGGAGAGGTGCTGGGTTTGGGGTGCAAGTGGGCACGGTTTGGAGTGAAGGCTTTGGGGTGCAGGGGCCAGGGTTTGAGGCAAAGGAGAGGCTGTGTTTGGGGTGCAGGGGGCAGGTTTTGGGGTGCAAGAGGGGCTGAGTTTGGCGTGCATGGGTGATGGGCTTGGGTGCAGGGGGGCAGAGTTTGGGGTTTAGGGTACAAGGTTTGGGTGCAGGGGGCAGGGTTTGGGGTGCAGGAGGGGCTGGAGTTGGGGTGTAGGGCATGGAGGGTTTGGGGTGCAGGAGGGCAGAGTTTGGGTGCAGGGTTTGGAGTGCAGAGGGCCTGGGTTTGGGGTGCAGGATTTGGGGTGCAGGAGGGGCAGGGTCTGGGGTTTGGGAGGCAGGGCTCGGGGTGCAGTGGTGCAAGGTTTGGGTGCAGGAGGCAGGGTTTGAGGTGCAGGAAGGGCTGGGTTTGGGGTGCAGGGAGACAGGATTTGCGTTGCAGGAGGGGCAGGGTTTGAGGTTCAGGGGGCAGAGTTTTGGGGTGCAGGGGGTCTGGGTTGGTGTGCAGAGGGGCAGGGTTTGAGGTTTTGGGTACAAGGATTGGGGTGCAGGAGGTGCAGGTTTTGGGGTGCAGGGGGGCAGGGACTGGAGTGCAGGGTTTAGGGGTACAGGCTTTAGGGGGCAGGGTTTGGGGTTCAAGGGGACAGGGTGCGGGGTGCGGGAGGCCTGGGTTTGAGGTGCAGGGTTTGGGGTGCAGGAGGGGCTGAGTTTGGGGTTTGGAGGGCTGGGTTTGGGGTACAGGGTTTGGGGTTTGGAGGGCTGGGTTTGGGGTGCAGGAGGTACAAGTTTTGGGTGCAGGGGGAAGGGTTTGGGGTGCAGGAGGGGCCAGCTTTGGGGTATAGGAGGGTCTGGGTTTGGGGTTCAGGCTCTGGGTTGCAGGAGGCGCTGGGTTTGGGGGCAGGGTTTGGGGTGCAAGAGGGGGGCTGAGTTTAGGGTACAGAGTTTGGGGTACAAGGTTTGAGGTGCAGGGGGCAGGGTTTGGGGTGTAAAGATGCTGGGTTTGGGGTGCAGGGGGGGACAGGGTTTCAGGGGCAGGGTTTGGGGTGTAGAGGTGCTGGGTTTGGGGTGCAGGGGGGACAGGGTTTCGACTGCAGAGTTTGGGGCTTGGGGTCACCCCGTGTGACGCGTTCCCGGTGCCGGCAGGGATCTGGTCTGCGGCGCGGGACGGGGACGAGGCGCGGGTGCTGGAGCTGCTGGAGCGCCGTGGCACGGAGCCCGGGCAGCCGGACGGGGCCGGGTACACGGCGCTGGTACGGGGGGCGCCGGGCAGGGCCGGGGGGCAGGCGGCACCGGCCCCTCACTGCTCCCCCTGCCCCCCAGCACTACGCCAGCCGCAACGGCCACCTCGGCGTCTGCCGCCTGCTGCTGGCACGCGGCGCCCGCTGCGACGCCCGCACGCCCGGCGGGGCCACCCCTCTGCACCGCGCCTGCTACTGCGGCCACCTCGCCATCGCCCGCCTGCTGCTGGACCACGGCGCTGAGCCGGCTGCCACCGACAGCGACGGCCACACCTGCCTGCACAAGGTGGGGCACGGCCGGCGGCAAATCCACACTGGCATGACCGCACCGGGATAACGTGGTGCTGGGGTTGGCCACGCAGTGATGACACGGTGCCAGGGTTGACCACACCAGGATAACGTGGTGCTGGTGGTGGATAATGTGGTGCCGGTGTTGACTGCACAAGGATAACGTGGTGCCGGGGTTGACCACACAAGGATAACGTGGTGCCGGTGTTGACCACACAAGGATAACGCAGTGCTGGTGTTGGATAACATGGTGCCGGCGTTGACCATGCAGGGATAATGTAGTGCTGGTGTTGACCACACCGGGATAACGTGGTGCCGGTGTTGACCACACAAGGATAACGCAGTGCTGGTGTTGGATAATGTGGTGCCGGTGTTGAGCACACAAGGATAACGTGGTGCCGGGGTTGACCACGCAGGGATTACGTAGTGCTGGTGTTGGATAACGTGGTGCTGGGGTTGACCACGCAGGGATAATGTGGTCCTGGTGTTGCATAACGTGGTGCCAGTGTTGACCGCACAAGGATAACGTGGTGCCGGGGTTGATAACGACTGTGTCTCTCGCAGGCGGCTGAGCAGGGGCACCGGGAGCTCTGCGAGCTGCTCCTGCGGCGCAGCCCGGCGCTGGCCGACCTCCGCGATGCCAAGGGCCGGCGGCCCCGCGACGTGGCCGCCCCGGCCATGCAGGATCTGCTGGACACATGAGAAGGACGTGGCGCAAGCAGGAAAACTAGATCTCCGGTGGATCGGCAGCTCCCGGCATTTGCTGCCGTCTCTCCTGCTCTATCCCAGTGCCTTCGCTCTCGCCAGCCCTCGATTTCCTCAAAATACACCGTAGATGGGGTAACATGTGGTTTGTTGAACCAGGAAACACCACGGAGCTGGGAAGAGGGGGCAGAACCGGGAAAACGGGGGGTTGGAACCGGGATGGGGGTTAGAACCGGGAGAAAGGGAGGGGCAACACTAGGAGGAGGAGGTTCAGCTCCCCACAATGTGACGCAGAAATAAGCAGCAATTCCAGGGCTGGGAGGGGTTGCATAGAGGAAGATTTAATTAAAAAAAGGGAAGGGGGTTTATTATTATTAATTATTATTATAATTATTATTATTATTATTTCTCGTGTCTCCCCGCGGAAGGAGCCAGGACCTGATGGTCGAGATGCCATTACCAAAAATAATTAACCTTCTCCCAATAACTTACAGGGGTCACCCCAAACTTTGTGCTTTTTTTTTTCTTTTTTTTTTTGGGGGGGTGGGGGAATAAGCTGTGTTCCCCCCTCCCTGGGCCCCACGCTCCCCGTGTCACGGGCTCTGTCCTGAGGCCACCAAAGGCTTGGGGTGAGGGGGTGGCGGCACCGGCCCCCGCCTGCCTCTACAACTTTGGTCACTAGCTTTGTGCCGAAAAACCGGACCCTGCATCCCGACTCCCCCGGCTCGGACCCCCTGAGACGCCCCGCGGCACGGGGAAGGCACCGGTGGTGCCAGGAGGGCGGCTCTGCCGGCCTCGGGGGTGCCAGAGGTGACAAGGGACTCTCCGCTCCTGCTTAGTTTCGCGCCGGAGAGGCCCATCGCGTGCTCGCCGCCGAGCTCCCCGCATCCCCGGGGCCAGCGGGAAAAGGGAACGGGCACAGAGCTGCGGCATCACCCTGCTTCATCCGGAACGCCGCGCTCCAAGCCTAGAAAACACCGGGAAGCGGCTGGATGCCCGTCCTGGGGGGCTGTGGCAAAGCCCCCCGCACCAACGCGGCGTCCAAAACCTGAAGCTCCCTGAGCTGAACCAGCGCCGCCGGCACCATCCGTTTAAATTAATTAAAAATAAGCCAGTCTGGAAAGCAGCAGCAGCAAATCCCGGCTCCAAATTCTGACCCCGCTGCCTCCTCCAGCTCCACCGGGCTGCTCCGGCGCGGCGGCACCGAGGAGACGCTGAGCGTTTCCTACCGGGGAAAAGGGTCCCTAAAAAAAACGGGGACGCGAGGTCCCTCCCGGCGCGTGCCGGCGGCGCCGGGGTCATATGGAGTTTTCCAGGACGCTGTGGTTGCTCCGGCGGCTCAGGCAGTTCCTCTCGTTCAGGAGGCTGGTGGTCTCGTCGGCGGGGGCCGCGGGCTCCGGTTTCTCCGGTAAAGCCGCGTCGGGCCGGGGGGAGTTGCTGTCGGGGGACTGGGGGCAACTGTCCATGCGCGACGCCGTCAGCCCGTTCTGGTACTCCTGCCGCGTGATCTGCGCCGCGAGGAAAAGGGAGTGAGAGAGGAGCCGGGATCCACGGCGGCATCGCCGGCTGGGGATGGTGGCATCGTCCCCAGGCCAGCAGCAACCTCCCTGTGTCACCAACCCCAGGCCAGCGTCAATGTCCCTGTGTCACCATCCCCAGGCCAGCAGCAATGTCCCCATGTTGGCAGCAACGTCCCTGTGCTGGCGTCACCCTCCCCGTAGCAACGTCAATTTTCTTGTATCGGCATCACTGTCCCCAGGCCAGCGTCAGTGTCCCTGTGTCACCATCCCCAGGCCACAATCAATGTCCCCATGTCACCGTCCCCAGGCCAGCAGCAACATCCCTGTGTCACCAACCCCAGGCCAGCAGCAATGCCCCTGTGCTGATGTCACCCTCCTCTTAGCAACATCAATTTTCCTGTATTGGCATCACTGTCCCCAGGCCAGTATCAGTGTCCCCATGTTGGCATCACTGTTCCCCAGGCCACAATCAGTGTCCCTGCATCACTGTCCCCAGGCCAGCATCAATGTCCCCATGTTGGAATCACTGTCCTCAGGCCAGTATCAATGTCCCTGTGTCACCAACGCCAGGCCAGCATCAGTTTCCCTGTGTCATTGTCCCCAGGCCACCATCAATGTCCCTGTGTCACTGTCCCCAGGGGAGCATCACTGTTCCCAGGCCACCATCAATGTCCCTGTGTCACCGTCCCCAGGCCACCATCAATGCCCCCATGTTGGCATCACTGTCCCCAGGCCACCTTCAATGTCCCTGTGTCACCGTCCCCAGGCCACCATCAATGCCCCCATGTTGGCATCACTGTCCCCAGGCCACCTTCAATGTCCCTGTGTCACCAACCCCAGGCAAGCTTCATCATCCCTGTGTCACCGTCCTCAGGCCAGCATCAGTTCCCCTGTGTCACTGTCCCCGTGCTGGTGCCACCGTCCCCGCGCCGTCGGCACCTGCCTCACCTTGACGAACTGGAGGTCAGTGAGGGCGCGGACGCTGAAGTCGGCCACGTACGGGGCGCCGGTGCCAGCGTTGAGCTGGTTGTTGCTGCCGCTGACGGGAGACGAGACGGAGTCGGAACGTTCGTGGTAGCTGAGTGACGCCGAGCGGTTGAGGCTGCTGACGTGGGACGGGGAGCGGATCTCTGCGAGAAGAGTGACAGTGTTAGCCGAGCCGCGCAGCCAGCCTGTGCCACGCTGAGGCCTGGCAACTCCCACGGGATCAGAGGCTCCAAGTCCCATCCAACCTGGCCCTGAACACCTCCAGGGATGGGGCAGCCACCACTGCCCTGGGCAACCTGGGCCAGGGCCTCCCCACCCTCACAGGAAAACATTTCTGCCTAAGATCTCATCTCAATCTCCTCTTTCAGCCCAAAAAGTGCTACAGACTAGGAGAAGTCTGGCTGGAAACTGCCTGGAGGAGAAGGACCTGGGGGTGTTGGTTGAACAGGAGCCAGCAGAGGCCCAGGTGACCAAGAAGGCCAAGGGCATCTTGGCTTGGAGCAGACACGGCGTGGCCAGCAGGGCCAGGGAGGTTCTTCTCCCTCTGGACTCGGCATTGGTGAGACCGCTCCTCGAATCCTGGGGTCAGTCCTGGCCCCTCAGCACAAGAAGGACGTTGAGGCTCTGGAGCGAGTCCAGAGAAGAGCAACGAAGCTGGTGAGGGGGCTGGAGAACAAGGATTCCGAGGAGCGGCTGAGAGAGCTGGGGGTGTTTATCCTGGAGAAGAGGAGGCTGAGGGGAGACCTCATTGCTCTCTGCAGCTCCTGGAAAGAGGTTGTGGTGAGGTGGGTGCTGGACTCTGCTCCTAAGTAACAAGGAATGGGATGAGAGGAAATGGCCTCAAGATGTGCCAGGGGAGGTTCAGGTTGGACATCAAGAAAATCTAAACCAAAAAGGTTCTCAGGCAGCCAGGGAGGTGGTGGAGTCCCCATCCCTGGAGGGGTTTAGGAGCTGGGCAGGCGAGGTGCTCAGAGATGGTTCAGTAGTGGATAAGGATGGTTGGACTCCATGATCTCAAAGGTTTTTTCCCACTTCGGGATTCTGATTCCAACGAGCAGCTCTAAAACAGGGTGAGAGACTCTGCCCAGGTGTTCGGCGCCGCTTACCTGACACAGGAGGGGGGCTGATGGCCATCACCCCATAATAGGAGAACGCTCCCGCTTCGAACTTCATGCATTCCTTGCCGGCCTCCACCTCCACCTTGCCCTGTGATGGAGAGACAGTGTGAGACTCCGTAAGCCACACCCCACGGTGCGGGTGGGATGAGATCTCTCTTCTTGCAGCCTTCCCCCAAGGACCCCACACCCAGGTACCTGCAGGATGAGGATGAAGTAGTCAGCTGCCTTGTTCTTGCAGTAGAGGAAGTGACGTGGGGATCTCTTGTTCTCCTCATCAAATTTCAGCTCCTGGATGACGTCGGAGTATTTGAGGAGCCGCAGGAGGATCTTCTCCGAGATGAAGTTCGGGGTGAAGAGTGTCACCTCTGAGAGCGAGAAGGGAAGGGGATTCAGAGCCACAGTCCCTGTCCCTTCTCCCATCCCTCAGGATGCAGGTGGAACCTCCTCATCCCTAGAAGTGCTGCTTGGATCTGGCTGAGAGTGGGACAAGATGTAGAGGGACCTGGCCAGGCTGGATCCATGGACGGAGGGCAGGGAGGATCTACAGAGAGATCTGGCCAGGCTGGCTCCATGGAAGGAGGGCAGGGAGGATCTACAGAGGGATCTGGCCAGGCTGGCTCCATGGAAGGAGGGCAGGGAGGATCTACAGAGGGATCTGGCCAGGCTGGCTCCATGGAAGGAGGACAGGGAGGATCTACAGAGGGATCTGGCCAGGCTGGCTCCGTGGAAGGAGGGTAGGGAGGATCTACAGAGGGATCTGGCCAGGCTGGGTTCATGGGCCAAGGCCAATTGTGTGAGGTTCAACGAGGCCAAGTGCCGGGTCCTGCGCTTGGGACACAACAGCCCCGAGCAGCTCCAGGCTTGGGAAAAAGCAGCTGGAAAACTGCTGGGTGGAAAAGAACCTGGGGGTGTTGGTCAACAGCGACTGAACATGAGCCAACAGTGACCCAGGTGGCCAAGAAAGGCAACAGCTCCTGGCTTGGATCAGCCATGGGGTGGCCAGCAGGAGCAGGGAAGGGATTGTCCCCCTGGACTTGGGACTGATGAGGCCACACCTCGAATCCTGGGTTCAGTTTTGGGCCCCTCACTCCAAGAAGGACATTGAGGAGCTGGAGAGTGTCTGGAGAAGAGAACGGAGCTGGGGAAGGGCTGGAGAACAGGGGCTGTGGGAGCAGCTGAGGGACCTGGGGGTGTTTATCCTGGAGAAGAGGAGGCTGAGGAGAGACCTCATCGCTCTCTGCAGCTCCTGAAAGGAGGTTGTGGTGAGGTGGCTGCTGGGCTCCGCTCCCAAGTAACAAGGGATGGGACGAGAGGGAATGGCCTCCAGTTGCACCAGGGGAGGTTCAGGTTGGAATTTCTTCACTGCCAGAGCAGTGAAGCCCCGGACTGGGCTGCTCAGGGCAGGGGTACAGACTCCATCCCTGGAAGGATGAAAAAGCCGTGTAGACGTGGCACTTCTGGACAGGGTTTGGTCAACACAGTTGGACTGCATGAGCCAAGAGGGCTTTTCCAACCTTAACAGTTCCATGATTTTAAGATGAAAGCGCCCTGTAATTTCTGAAGGAGGTGGCTGGAGAGACACTTTTCTCGGTGGGAGGATGGGAACAGGGCCCAGGTGGCTGCCAGGAGCACACCCAGCGCTGAGGAGCCACCGGAGCCGGCGTTCCAACAGCAGGTCGAGGGGTGCCCTGCGCCACGGTCGGTTCCTCTCAAAAAACTCACCCGTGGAGAGGAAGCGGTGGGCGGCCAGAAGCAGCTGCGGGGAGACCTTCACCTTCAGCTCATTGACAGGGTCCTTGAAGGCCGAGAAGTCCCTCTTGTTCTTCTGGTTGCCCACCCGCTTCTTGCTGCGGTTGTCGGCTGCGGGAAGCGGGACGTCAGGGGAGCCGGGGGGACCCTGGCAGTGAGGGAGGGGGACGGGGGCCGAGCCCCAAACCTACTGAAGGTATCGGACTCGTCCAGGATCTCCGACTTGATGATCTCCTCGATGACGTCCTCCAGAGTCACCAGCCCCAGCACCTCGTAGAAGGGGTCGCCCTCGCCCTCGTTGTTCACCTTCTGCACGATGGCCAGGTGGGACTTCCCTGCAGACAGACAGAAGGATGTCAGAAGGAAGAGCATCCCCAGCTCCACGGCTGCGTCCCAGCACCCAGGAGGTCACCAACCCTTCCCTCCTTGGGCAGGAAACAATAAACCTGCTAGAACTCAACCCAGCCCCTGGGCTGGGTGCTAATTCATTCGAATTACTCTAATTAAGCCCATGATAGAGATGCCTGCGAGGCTGAAGTCACTGTGGGGTGTGGGGACAGGACGTGTCCCCAGAGGAGCCCGTGCCACGTCACCGGAGCACAGCAGGGTTCAGGAGGTGCTGGGTGAGCACCCAGGGGTTGAAGGCATCTCCGTGGGATGTGATGTGTCCCTGGAGGAGCCTGTGTCATGTCACCGGAGCACGGCCCGGTCCCGGCAGTGCCGAGTGAGCACCATGGGCTGAGGGCACCCTGGCTCGGCAGCACCGATGCAGCCCTAGTTCAAGTTTCTGCCAGCAGCCCCATCCTCTCTGAATCTCCTCGGTGGCTCCACCAAGCTGACCCAGCGCTGTCTCATCCCAGGAGCAACACTCCGGACACCTGGTGCTGCCAACAGCTTCCCAATCCCTGAGTCAAAAATCCAGGGGAAGAGCCAAGGGAGGTCCTTGCTGGCGGGCAGAGCTCTCCAGCCCTGAACATCTCCCCTGGCCCTGTCAGCCTTGCCCCATGCAGGCAGGATGACGTTTGCCTCATCGCAGCTAAATCCAAACCTCCAGCTCACGTCCAAGCTGGTATCGCTCCTGCCGCACTGGCCAGGCGCTCGCTGAGCCTCTCCCTGAGTCGACTTTCTCCTGCTTTGGCCCCAAATCGCCCTGAGCCACCAGGAAAAGCCCCTTGGAGGAGGAAAATCCACCTCTGCTCCTGGGAGAGGAGTTGAGAGGAGGAACATCAACCTCTGCTCTGGGGAGAGAAGCAGAGAGGAGAAACTTCCACCACTGCTCTGGGTAGAGGAGCTGAGAGGAGGAACATTCATCTCCACAAGGAGAAACATCCACCTCTGCTCTGGGTAGAGGAGCAGAGAGGAGAAACATCCACCTCTGCTCTGGGTAGAGGAGCAGAGAGGAGAAACATCCACCTCTGCTCCAGGGAGAAGAGCCGAGTGGCCACGCGGAGAACCACACAGTGTCCAGGCCAGGCCAACGCACCCACAGGACCGGTATCCTCAGCCTGGGGAAACTGAGGCAGCGAAGAAAGTGATGTTCCCTGACCTTGGCAAACCATCTCTTCCACCTCCTCTACCCCCAGTACAGCGTCCTGCTCCAGATCTGCCCTTCCCAACGCTCTCTGCTACTCAGCTTCAGAGCTAGAGGCCGCAGGTGCCTCCTCGCTCAGGGAAAAGCGGATTTTAGGGATGGGCACCAGGCAGCTCCCCGATATCTCCATCTTCAGCCAAAGGAATGTGCTTCAGGCTGCAAAAAGGCATCGGGGAGAGTGGAAAAAGACCCAAAAATTAATACTCAGTCTGCAAAATGCCCTTCTCTTCCGTGTAACGCCCACGGCTGGGCCCAGCGGCTCCTTCAGTGGCCGTGTGCGAGACAGGGAGAAGAGGAAGGATCGGATGAGTCAGGCTGCGGCTCCTCTCTGGGACAATTGTGGTGGGGAGCGGCCGATGGCAAAGCAAACAAGCCCCGGGGAGCCCCAACGCAAGAGCAAAGGGCACAGCAGAGAAGTTGGGAAGAGGTGGCAATCCGAGTGCCGATGGTGGCTGCAGCAGCTGGGCCTCACTGGGGCATCCACAGGGTTCTCTGTGACACCCAGAGAGCCACGTAGCTGAATCACAGAATCACCAGGTTGGAAAAGACCCACCGGATTATTGAGTCCAACCATTCCCATCAATCACTAACCCATGTCCCTCAGCACCTCATCCACTCGTCCCTTAAACCCCTCCAGGGAAGGTGACTCAACCCCCTCCCTGGGCAGCCTCTGCCAGTGCCCAATGACCCTTTCCATGAAAAATTGTTTTCCTGATGTCCAGCCTGAACCTCCCCTGGTGGAGCTTGAGGCCATTCTCTCTCGTCCTGTCCCCTGTCCCTTGGGAGAAGAGCCCAGCTCCCTCCTCTCCACAACCTCCCTTCAGGTAGTTGGAGAGAGCAATGAGGTCTCCCCTCAGCCTCCTCTTCTCCAGGATAAACACCCCCAGCTCTCTCAGCTGCTCCTCGGAATCCTTGTTCTCCAGCCCCCTCACCAGCTTTGTTGCTCTTCTCTGCACTCGCTCCAGAGCCTCAACATCCTTCTTGTGCTGAGGGGCCAGAACTGACCCCAGGATTCGAGGAGCGGTCTCCCCAGGGCCGAGTCCAGAGGGAGAAGAACCTCCCTGGACCTGCTGGCCATGCCGTGTCTGATCCAAGCCAAGATGCCATTGGCCTTCTTGGCCACCTGGGCCACCGCTGGCTCCTGTTCAACCAACACCCCCAGGTCCTTCTCCTCCAGGCAGTTTCCAGCCAGACTTCTCCTAGTCTGGAGCTGCTCAGGGTTGTTGTGCCCGAAGTGCAGGACCTGGTATTTGGCCTTGTTAAACCTCATCCCGTTGGTCTCAGCCCATGGATCCAGCCTGTTCAGATCCCTTTGGAGCCTCCCGACCCTCCAGCAGATCCAGATTCCACCCCGCTTAGTGTCATCTGCAAACTTGCTAAGGGTGCCATTGATGCCTTCATCACAGGCTCTCGTCCTGTTCCTTGGGAGAAGAGCCCAGCTGCCTCCTCTCCAAAACCTCCTTTCAGGTAGTTGTGGAGAGCAATGAGGTCTCCCCTCAGCCTCCTCTTCTCCAGAAATGTGTATGGTTGAGCTTTCCCTCTTTATTCCTTTTGCTGGGAGCCTCTGCCCTGGGTTCTGAGCTGTGGGATGAGGGGAAGGCCTCACTGGGGCATCCACAGGGTTCCCCGAGGAACCTCCAATCCAGCCTGGCCACACAGCTCCCCGGCTCCTGACCCGGTGAGGCCGCGATGGAAAAAACAACAACGCAGGCCACGCGCGGCTTTGGAACCGGAACGAGCGGGCTTTAAATCCTTTAATAAGGATTCGCCAGAGGGAAAGCCAGAGCCAGCAGCCGGGATAAGGCCATTCGGGCAGCAGCAGGACGCTGCTTCTGTACCACCAGGTTTGGGGAACGGGGGTGAGCCGGGCGGCCACACACGCTCCTCGGATGGTTCTTGAGCCGAGGCAAGAGGAACAGAAGGGAAAGCGTGTGCTGAGAGTTTTTCACTCCTCAGGGCAGCTCAGAAACGATGCGATCCCGTCACTGAGCTGTGAGCGAGGGGCTTTATTCCCGTGCCGATGTTTCTGGGCACCAGGTTGCAGAGGGAGGCAGGAGCAGAGCTGCCTCTGCCCTCGGGGATCAGCTGCATACGGATCCGCCAGCTCCCAAACCCTCACCCGAGCTCAGGCTGAGCTCTGGCTGCAGGAGGGATTAGGAGATTCCCTAAATCCTAAATCTCTGCACGATTTCCCTCCCAATACGTCCAGGACACAGCAAACCCCCCAGAGCAGAGCGCAGGGTCATGCACAACTCAGGCTTGGCTCAGCATCACCCAGCGTTCCTGTATCCCGGGCTGGATGCGGCAGCCGATCCGGTGCCAGCAGGAGCCCTGAGAAGCTGGAAAGGCTGGAAGGTGCCTGGTGTGTCTGGCAGAGCCAAGTGGGGCCCCCAGGGCAGGTCAAATCCTGCCTCTGAGCTTACCCAGCCTTTCCTGCTCCTGCTGGGATCAACCCAGGTCGCACTCCTCTCCCAGCCCTCCGATCGCTCTTGGCTTTAGGCGCCGTGAGTGGGAATTGGAGCAGGAACAAGGGCCAGCACCGAGCTCACCGTTCCCCACGGCAGGGAAGGGCGCCAAGCCCAAAACAGGGAGCCAAGGCGTTTTCCAATGCGATTCAAGTGCCTCCAGGGCTGGCAATTAAAACCAAGGAGCAAGTAAACATTCCCAAAGTGTTTCTGGGGGCTGGTGCTCAGCACCAGAACTTCTGACACCAATAAAGCTTCCCTCACGGCACAAAAGCCCGAGAGCCCCCGGTTCTGCCCAGCACCAGCACCGACCCCAGCACTTGATCCCTTCCGATGGACGCCTTCCGAGCAGCACAGACCCCACGCAGCCCAAAACTCCCTGGAGTTCCGCTTCCAGCATCCACCGGCTTCCTCCACACGGAAGCAAGCGGCACCCTGGAAAAGCGTAGTCACCCCCTGGGCCCCCTCACCCTTTTTGAACTCCTCCAGCATGGCATCCAGCTTGGTGTCGTGGAAGACGACGTGGACGGGGTGGTTGTAGAACTTGGTGATGGTTTTGAGGGGGGTGCAGTCGTCCGGGTCGACAAAAGCCAGGTCCTTGACATAGAGGATGTCCATGATGTTGGAACGTTCGTCCTCATAGACAGGGATGCGGGTGTAGCCGCTCTCCATGATCTCCGACATGGTGTTGAAGTCCAGGATGGCGTCACTGTTGATCATGAAGCAGTTCTGCAGCGGGGTCATCACATCTTCCACTGTCTTGGTGCGGAGCTCCAGGGCTCCCTGGATCATGTTGAGCTCTTCCCTCACCAGGTCATTGTAAGGTTCCGTCACCTTCAGCATCTCCACCAGCTTCTCCCGGTTGTAGACGGTGCCGATCTCCTGGCCCAGGATGCAGTCGAGGAGCTTGCTGATGGGGTAGGAGAGTGGGAAGGTGACCAGCATGAAGAACTTGGTGACCACGATGGTGTTGGCACCGACGGCCAAGCCGTGGCGCGAGCAGAGCGCTTGGGGCACGATCTCCCCGAAGATAACGATGCCGATGGTGGAAGCCACGACGGCACCGATGCCGGAGCCGATGAGGTCATCGAGGAGGATGGTGAGGGTGGTGTTCACCAGCACGTTCCCCAGCAGCAAGGAGCAGAGCAGGTAGTTTCCTTTCCGCCGGATGGGCTCGATCTTACGGGCGTATCGCTTCTCCTTCTCGGTGCCGCAGTTCTGGACGATGCGCAGCTCCATGGGATCCAGCGCCATCAGCCCCAGGTTGAGCCCGCTGAACATTCCCGACAGCACCAGCAGCCCCGCTATCAGGATAATCTGCAGCCAAAGTGGCAGCAACGATTTCTTCTCCTCCAGGACCAAGATACGACCGTCGGGGCCCTGGTGGGGCAACCAGGGCTGGCCGGGCCGGCTCTGGGTGCAGAGGACGTAGGTTTTCTCGCGCTCGTCCTTGCGCAGGGGCTGGACGTGGACGTGCAGCAGGGCCGAGGTGTCCTGCGGGGGCTCAGCCGGGCTGAGCTTCACCAGCAGGTCCTGCGAGCGCTCGGGGCAGGTGCCGTTGGGCGCCGAGGCGTTGGCCACAAGGCGCAGCTCGGCAAAAGCCACTCGATCGGCGACGCGGGGACCCAGGCCGTGTCCGTAGAGGCGCAGCAGCACCTCGCTGCCCTCTGTCACGCGGATGGGGCCACGGGACGGAGCCCCCACGGGCTTCGTGCTCTCCTCCAGCCGCATCCCCAGCACCACCGTGTCCCACGGGGGCTTCGTGCTCTCCTCCAGACGCAGCTCCAGCGCCATGCCGGCCAGCGCCGGCCTCATGCTCTCCTCCAGCTGCACGCCCAGCGTCACGCTGTCCCCCGAGGGCTTCATGTTCTCCTCCAGACGCATCTCCAAGGGCTTGGTGCTCTCATCCAGCCCTGGCCCAAGTGCCACACTGTCCCTGGGGTGCTTCACGCTCTCCTCTAGCCGCATCTCCAAGGGCTGTGCACTCCGCTCCAGCCGCACCCCAAGCACTGCGCTGTCCCTGGGGGGCTCCAGCCCCGTCCTTGGGGGCTTCAGCTGCATCTCCAGGGGCTTCACGCTGTGCTCCATCCCCATCCCCATACCGCCCCTGGGGCGATGGATGCTCTGCTCCAACCGCAAATCTGGAGGCTTCGTGCTCTGTTCCAGCTCCATCCTCACCCTCAGGGCCTCTGTTCTCTGCTCCAGCCGCATCACTGAGGGTTCCCAGCTCTGCTCCAGCTCCATCCCCAGCACCGCGTTGTCCCTGGGGGAACCGATGCTTTGCTCCAGCCGCACCTCCAAAGGCTCCCGGCTCCGCTCCAGCTCCATCCCCAGCACCGCGTTGTCCCTGGGGGAACTGATGCTTTGCTCCAGCCGCACCTCCAAAGGCTCCCGGCTCCGTTCCAGCTCCATCCCCAGCACCGCGTTGTCCCTGGGGGAACTGATGCTTTGCTCCAGCCGCACCTCCAAAGGCTCCCGGCTCCGTTCCAGCTCCATCCCCAGCACCGCGTTGTCCCTGGGGGAACTGATGCTTTGCTCCAGCCGCACCTCCAAAGGCTCCCGGCTCCGCTCCAGCTCCATCCCCAGCACCGCGCTGTCCCTGGGGGGCTCCAGCCCCATCTTGGGGGGCTTCACGCTGTGCTCCAGCCCCATCCCCATCCCCACACCGTCCCTGGGGCGATAGATGCTCTGCTCCAACCGCAAATCTGGAGGCTTCGTGCTCTGTTCCAGCTCCATCCTCACCCCCGGGGCCTCTGTTCTCTGCTCCAGCCGCATCTCTGAGGGCTCCCGGCTCCGCTCCGGCTCTATCCCCAGCCTCACACTGTCCCTGGGGCGATGGATGCTCTGCTCCGGCTCCAGCCCGAGCGCCAGGGCCCCGCGGGGCGGCAGCAGCACCAGCAGCAAGAGCGGGAGCAGCGAGGCCGCGGTCGCTGTCGCTGTCGCTGTCCCGGCCCCGCGGCCCCCTCGCCGCCCGCCGCCCGCCGCCATCTTCGCGCGTCTGGAGGCTGCGGCGAGCGCGGCGCCACTTCCCCCCGCCTCGGCTTAAAGGGGCAACGGCAGCGGGTGGGGCCCACAGGGTGGGAGCGTAGGGAGAAAGGAGCGTAGAGGTGTCGTCTGGGAGTGGGTTAGGCGAGGATTTTTTTTCCCCCAGGGAAGGAGAGTCGGGAGGCGCTAGGACTTTTTTAGGGGGGTGTTAGAAACTAGGCGAGGGAGGCGCTCTGGGGAGAGGTAGTAGGAATTGAGGGGGTACAGGAACCTGGCGGGGAAGCGTTAGGACCCGGCCTGGGGTGAGGGGGCAATAGGATCCGGCTTGGGGTGGGCACTAGGACCCGGCTGGGGTGGGGTGTGGGGGGGGCACTAGGACCCGGCTGGGGGGGGGGGGGGGCACTAGGACCCGGCTGGGGGTGAGGGGGGGCACTAGGACCCGGCTGAGGAGGCGGCACTAGAACCCGGCTGGGGGGCACTAGGACCTGGGGGAGGAGGCGTTAGGACCCGGCTGGGGAGTGGAGAGGGAGAGCTTTAGGATCCGGCTTGGGGGGGCGGCACTAGGACCCGGCTGGGTGGGGCGGGGCTGCACCAGGACCCGGCTGGGGCGTGAAGGGGAGGGGGTGGAGATGAGCACTAGGACCCGGCTGGGGAACACCAGGATCTATGCGGGCACTAGGACCTGGGGGGCACTAGGACCCAGGGGCGGGCGCTGGGACCTGGCTCGGGGCGGTCCCGACCGCTTTAAGGCATCCAGAACTACATTACCCATCATCCCTTGCGCCCCGGTGCCTCTCGCCCCCCCCCGCCCTTTTCCCCAGTTGACAGGCGGGCGGGGCGGGAATTGGGGGGGCGGGGGAGGGAGGGGGGAGATGGGGATGAATGGGGGGGTCCATGGGGGGGTGTCTATGGGAGGATGAAGGGGGATGGGGAGGGGGGTCAATGGGGGAGATGGGGGGTCGATGGGGATGAATGGGAGGTATATGGGGGGGGGTGATGTCGATGGGGGGGGGTCCGTGGGGATGAATGGGGGGGTCCATGGGGGGGGGGGTGTCTGGGAGGGGCGGGGGGATAAAGGGGGGATGGGGAGAGGGGTCAATGGGGAGATACGGGGGTCGCTGGGGATGGATGGGGGGGTCCATGGAGGGGGCGGGGGGTGGGTTGGGGGGAGGGGAAGGTCATTGGGGGTTATGGGGGGGGCTGATGGGGATGGATGAGGGGGGCAGGGGGGTCAATAGAGAGGATGGGGAGAACTTTGGGGGTCTGAGGGGGGGCAGTAAATGGGGGGGGCGGGGATGAAGAGGGGGCGGAGCTGTCGATGGGGGGATCTATGGGGATGAAGGAGGGGGGCCGGGGAGGGGGTCAGTGGGGGAGATGTGGGGGTTCCATTGCGAGGGGGGGTGTCCATGGGGAGGGCAGGGGGGGTTTGGGGGGGGTTGGTCAATGGGAGTTACTGGGGGGGTCAATGGGGGAGATGTAGGGGTTCCATTGCAGGGGGGGGTTTGGGGGGGGTTGGTCAATGGGAGTTACTGGGGGGGTCAATGGGGGAGATGTGGGGGTTCCATTGCAGGGGGGGGTGTCCATGGGGAGGGCAGGGGGGGGTTTGGGGGGGGCAGGTCAATGGGAGTTACTGGGGGGGTCAATGGGGGAGATGTGGGGGTTCCATTGCAGGGGGGGGTGTCCATGGGGAGGGCAGGGGGGGTTTGAGGGGGGCAGGTCAATGGGAGTTACTGGGGGGGTCAATGGGGGAGATGTGGGGGTTCCATTGCGAGGGGGGGTGTCCATGGGGAGGGCAGGGGGGGTGTGGGGGCAGGTTAATGGGAGTTACTGGGGGGGTCAATGGGGGAGATGTGGGGGTTCCATTGCAGGGGGGGTGTCCATGGGGAGGGCAGGGGGGGGGTTGGGGGGGGCAGGTCAATGGGAGTTACTGGGGGGGTCAATGGGGGAGATGTGGGGGTTCCATTGCGAGGGGGGGTGTCCATGGGGAGGGCAGGGGGGGGTTTGGGGGGGGCAGGTCAATGGGAGTTACTGGGGGGGTCAATGGGGGAGATGTGGGGGTTCCATTGCGAGGGGGGGTGTCCATGGGGAGGGCAGGGGGGGGTTTGGTGGGGCAAGTCAATGGGAGTTACTGGGGGGGTCAATGGGGGAGATGTGGGGGTTCCATTGCGAGGGGGGGTGTCCATGGGGAGGGCAGGGGGGGTTTGGGGGGGCAGGTCAATGGGAGTTACTGGGGGGGTCAATGGGGGAGATGTGGGGGTTCCATTGCAGGGGGGGGGTGTCCATGGGGAGGGCAGGGGGGGTTTGGGGGGGGCAAGTCAATGAGAGTTACTGGGGGGGTCAATGGGGGAGATGTGGGGGTTCCATTGCAGGGGGGGGTGTCCATGGGGAGGGCAGGGGGGGGTTTGGGGGGGGCAGGTCAATGGGAGTTACTGGGGGGGTCAATGGGGGAGATGTGGGGGTTCCATTGCAGGGGGGGGTGTCCATGGGGAGGGCAGGGGGGGGTGTGGGGGCAGGTTAATGGGAGTTATTGGGGGGGTCGATGGGGAGGAATGGGGGGTCCATGGGGGGGGAGGATGAATGGGGGGAGGATG